>PVKM010006953.1:0-42804 GCA_004027735.1 Carollia perspicillata | reverse complement strand
TTGTAGTAGAAATTTAAAAATATAGATAGAAACTGAAGCTGGCACTCTGCATCAGCCCCTGGTGGCTCCCTGCCGGCTTCCTGGCTCCAGACCTCTAGACTATCACCTGTTGGCTAGTTAGTTGATTCCCTGCTCTGGGCCCTGGATGCTCCCCTGCTGTTTTTCTTTGTCCTGGGTCCGGGACCACTTCCCTTGCTTTCATGTGTCCTTGGTTTTCACAATTACATATCTCCTGCTTGTATCACAAGATCTCTCCCCTCCCCACTTTGTTGCAATGTATTTAACTGCCCACCTGACCCCTCCTCAGTGCCCAGAATTTGGAAGCTGTCTCCTCTGGGCCCACGCGTGTATTAAAGGCTTACTCCGTCACCCCAGATCGTGTAAGAGTTTGTTTTTCCGTAACACTATTGATTCTGTTTCTCTGGAAAACCTTGGCTCATACAGGGTGGGTATAACTTGGGTCATTACTTCATAGATCTTCAACTGAGAGGAACTGTATTCAAAGAGTCATATCCAAGGAAGTACTCTTGAGGAGTCTCATCTCTATCTACACCTAATTAAGAGTATTTAGACTTTGAAACTAAGACTGATACCATAATGAGAAAATACTCGCCAAGGGCCTTGGAAAGTGTTGAATGCATTTTCTATGTGAAAAGAACATGAATAATTTGGGCCTATGCATTATTTGACACTTATCCTGTTATGAGATGGATCTGTGTCATTTCCTTAAAGTTGGATGAACTTGTGATTTGCTTGTAACCAAAAGAAGGTGGCAGGAAGGAGATAAAGCTTCCACTTTGCTTGCTAGAAGATTCTTATTGTAGCGCTGTGTCATCTTGTAAAGAAGTCTGGCTGCACCGAGGTTATTATGTTGTGAGAAATCTAACCAATTGGTAAGGTCAGTGTGTAAGTGTTCTGGCCAATACCCCTAGCTGAGCTCCCAGCTTGCTCTCAACATTTGGGAATGTATAGTTTTCTTTATGTCTTCATGTATCATTAACTATTGTGTGAATTTTAATATATAGTGCTGTATTTCAACTGTATTAGATGTTTTATTGTAATGTCTTCCATTTTTAATTTTTTTTATTTGAGATTAAAAGCTGAGAAAAGTGCTTAATTTGCCCACTAAAGTTGCATTTAAAAGTTTTGACTTATAATTTGACACTATATGACTATTATAACTTCGTTGTGGACTATATATTTTTCAACATATTAACAACTGTGTTGATAAATGATTTTTCTCATTTAAAATATTTTTTATTTTAAAATAGTTTTAGACTTTCAGAAAACATATAAAGGTAATACTCCTTACCTAGTTTCTCCTATTATTAACATCTTATATTAACCAGATACATTTGTCATGGTAAGAAGCCAAAATTGGTACATTACTGCTAACTTAAATTCAGATTTTATTCAGACTTCACAAGCTTTTTTTTCCATGACAAAGCTTTTCTCTCTTCCATGGATCTCATTCAACATAAATTGGGCTCTCTTACTCTCTAGTCTGTGACAGTTTTTCCCAGTCTCCCATTGTTTGTCATGATCTTGACAGTTTTAAGAGACGCTGATTATTTTTTTGTACAATGGCCCTCTAGCTGGGTGTGTCCGGTGTTTTTCTCATGGTTAGACTGCAGCTGTGGGTTTCAGGGAAGAATATCACAGTGGTAAAGTGCCCTTTTACATTACATTATATTAAAGGTATGCGTTATCAACACGATGTTAACCTTTGTCATCTAGCCAAAGTAGTTTTCTGCCAGCCTTTCCACTGTAAAGTCACTTCCCCCACCACCCACCTTTCCATATTCTATTATTTTGAAGTAATAGAAGCTGGGGGGAGGGGGCGAAGATTGAGTTCCACCTCCTGGAAGCTGGATGCTCTCGTGCTTAATTATATTTAGAGATTTCCTTAATTTTATATTCAACACCCACATTTTTGTCTGTCCATTTATTTTTCATTCTTGTTGATCCTGTACCATTTTATTTCAGCGTACTGCCCTTTGGGTTGATCTTAGTTTATAGGCCAGTGTGTGACTCTTTGTTTTGTCAGGTTTCTGTGGACTTTATCTTGATTAGATTCTAAGGGGTGCTGCTTGCTTCCAACATGTTTATGGGAAATAGAGTCTCTGACCTAGCTAGGACTTACTCTGTAATGATGGAACATTCAGCTTCCTTCTCTTACGCATTTGAATTCTCTGAATGGGGTCAGCCTTCTTTACATATCACCGAAGTGAAAGGGGATACTTTAAACCCCTTGTGACTGGGTAAGTCACTTCTAACTAGGGATGTGACCTAAAAAGAAATGTCTTATTTTGTGTTAGCATAATCTTTCTGGCTCAAATTTTAACAGCTATCAATTTTGTGTTTGGAATGATCCTGAATGCTTTACCATGTTAGCATCTTATTTTATCTTCTCCGCATTGCAAGGGGGAAACCTTGCTCATCCCATTTTGTAGATGATAAACCAAAGCTCAGTGAGAAGTTGTCACTTCTAGAAAATGGTAGGCGTTTAAAGACAAACCCATTGCACGACTAAACCTGGTCCAGCAGACTCTGCAGCAAACCCTCCAAGTAGACAGCACATTCCTCTGGTTTCCCCCTCCTTCCTAGAGCTTTCCAAAATATTACTGTGTATTCACTCAGGCTCAGAGTTAAATAGGCAATTGTACTACCATCCTCCTCCTATTAATTAGTGCAAAAATCAGTAAGTGGAGTCTAATGCCAAGATGCATATCACACACAGACACACAAAACAGGGTAGATGTCACAGTGTGAAATTATTAGGAGATAAGAAAGCCCTTCCTGGATGAATTCAACTCAACCCCCCCCCCCAAAAAAAAAAAAAAAAAAACACACACACACACACATTGGATTAGCTCTTGTTATGTGGAGATCTTTGGGAAGATCCAAGGGTGAATTAAATAAAGTATTTGCACATAAGGAGCTCCCAGATTGTGATAAATAAACATGATTTAAATGTTATTAAATTGGGAATATCCAAAAGCTGAGACTATATGATGAAAGGATCACAGTCAGGAGGCTGTATCTCTACTGGCATTAAACGCCATGCTCCTGAGTTAGTGACTCAGATGGAAGGAATGACCTCAAGTGGCGCATGGTTTGTTTAGCCAAGAAATTTCGTTTTGAAAGACCCAACAAGTTCCCTAGATCATTCAACTTCTCCCTAGCACAAGACCAGTCTTTTCCAATTTAAAAATTAGTCTATTTAGAAAAATGTTTGTAACTAGATTCATCACAAACATTTCTGAAAACTACTAAACATTAGCTTGACATGTTAAAAGATTTCTAGTATAGCCCTGGCTGGTGTAGCTCAGTGGATTGAGCACGGGCCTGTGAAGCGAAGGATCGCAGTTCGATTCCCAGTCAGGGCACATGCCTGGGTTGCAGGCCAGTTCCCAGCAGGGGACACACAAGAGGCAACCATACATTGATATTTCTCTCCCTAACCCTTCCCCTCTAAAGATAAATAAATAAAACCTTTTGAAAAAAGATTTCTAGTATAATTGCCTTAAAACTGTCTACATAAGAGTGACTATAAATATTCCCCCAACTGTGAGGAGCAAAGTATTATTTTTTTAAGTGAGCCTTTGATTTAAGAACATAATACATTTCAAGGAAACAGAGCATGTTCTTGTTAGTTTAGTGAGTGTTTTATAGAATACTTGTTTACTCAGAAAAATTAAAACATGGCATATTGGTTTCCATAACTGGATATTAAGCATCCAAAGTATTTTTAAAACTTAGCCTCTAAAATGTATATGAAGCTAAGATGTTACATATTTTTTTAAATCAAAATTTCATACACAATCTTCTATGATATGAAATATGGTACTTTAGATTTCAGTGGGATTGCCTTCAAATCTTGCTCCGGCCAGCAGAGCAGTCAACTGGGGCTCGACCACCTGTCTGGAGCAAATGGGTGAGGGGGACAAGAGGCGCAAAGAATGGCAGCAAGACAATAAGTTCTGATCAAGCTGCAAAATTTTATTTTCGTGCAAAGACTTATAAGCAGGGGGGAGGGGGAAGCGTATCGCTACTTGATTGGTGAGGGGTACACAAAGGAATGCTTCTTGATAGGTTACTGCGCGCATGCCGGGGTGCATGTCCTATACTCTGATTGGTAGTCTGTGCTCGTGCTCTGCGCGTGCTCTTGGCATGGGCTGGGCTAGCTGTAACTGGCAATAACGGGGAGGCTAGGCCGTAGGTGGCAACAACAGGAAGACCAACCATAGTGTCTTGTAGTTTCTGAGGAGTGTAAACCCCTGAGCTGATTGCATCAGCCGAAAGGCCAGATTCTGCTCAGCCCAGGTTCCCGACAAAATCTCGTATTTGTTGAAAAAGTAGATACCCTGTGACACATTGTCTAATTTGGTAATATTGTATATGATGCCAAGTCTCCTATGTGCAGCCTTGTCCCTCTGAAAACCATGTACAGTGAATCCTAGCAGACTCTGACAGTACTAATTTTTTTAAATCTTAGTGTAAAAACTTTTCAAAATGTGTACATTTGTGGGTGCAGGTTAATTGGAAAGTACTATTTTTATTAAGGGACTTGATGTTAAACTTTGTCTTAAGTTTTTATTACATTTCAAATTGCAATAAATCAAAAAAGATAAAACTTTATGAGACTGCAATTATTTCTTGTAAGACACTTGCTTGTAAAAAGTGTTCTCTGCCTTCATTTATTTTTGTTTTTATTTTAAAAGCTAAAGCCAAGGCAGGAAGAAGAAGGCAAGAAACCTCAAATCAAGGTAAACATTGTTATAGCAAAACACAGCATTGTGAAATAAACCAGATGACATTTTCATGCATGTCATACAAAGTGTCCCATATTCCCTTCCCCTCAACAATACTTGCTTTACCTTTCTTTAGGATATTTTCTATCTAAATCGATACTATTAAAGAAAATACGTCTGCATCACAGTTAAAATGCCAAAGGTTAAAGATAAAGAGAGAACCTTAAAAGCACCAAGAGAAGACAGTTACCTACAAAGAGTTCCCATAAGACTATGAGCTTATTTCTTAAAAGAAATCTTGAAGGCAAGAAGAGGCTGGTAAGAAGTATTCAAAACCATGAAAAGCAAGGGCCTACATCCAAGATTACTCTCTCTAGCAAAGCTATCATTTAGAATGGAGGGCAGATAAAGTGCTTCCCACATAAGGTCAAGTTAAAGGAGTTCATCATCACCAAGCCAACATTACATGAAATGTTAACAGGACTTATCTAAGAAAAAGAAGATTAAAATTATGAACAATAAAATGACAACAAACTCACAACTATCAACAACTGAACTTAAAAAAATTAAGCAAACAATCAGAACTGGAGCAGAATCACAGAAATGGAGATCACATGGAGGGTTATATCAGTGGGGAAGGGGAAGGGAGAGAATGGGGGAAAACTTACAGGGAATAAGACACGTAATTTGTAGGTACAAAAATAGACAGGGAAAGTTAAGAATAGTGTAGGAAATGGAGAAGCCAAAGAACTTATATGTAGGACCCATGGACACAAACTAAAGTGGAGGGATTGCTGGAGGGAATGGGAGCACCAGGCAGAGGGGGGCAGATTGGGGCAAAGTGGATAAAAAAAATGGGACAACTATAATAGCCAATTAAATATACTTAAGAAAAGAAAAGAAAATATTTTCAAAAATGTTTCTGTTTCTAATTTTGATAGAAACATGAAAGATATCCAGGCTCTACCTGAAGATTGTTTTCTATAACTGATACTACACAAACTGAAAAGAAAAATTTAAAAAGGGGCTTAAATTTGACCAGCTCCTGCATGTTTGGGCATATATCTGAGTTATCTAACCCTTTGATTTTCCATCTTATATGGAGTATTGTGAAGTTTTTAGAAGATTCTCTCTTTCTGCTTACTTTCAGCTAAGTTGAAGATAGTTTAAGACAAAACAAAAAAGATAGCCACTGGGCAGTTTTTGTGATAAAATGGTCAACAAATTATTTGCATGTCAGAAGAAAACAAAATACTTTTATATGCCAACATAAATTTTATGGAAGCTTTACAAATTATAAAATACAATGACAATGACATAATAATTAAAACACATAACCTAAGATGCTAGCAGTGAGAAGAGTGACTAAAGTTAGACTACTTTGTTTGGTTTCTGCCTGTGTCTCTTGCCTTTTGTGTCTTCACCCTCCTGCCACTTTAACCCTTAGTGACCACATATGGGCTTATGAAGGTAATTGTGGTAGCTTAGGAAGTCTTTCTGGAAGCTCAGCTCAGCAGTGGGTGGCCCTTAAAATAAAGTCATGTCACAGCAAGACATGAGTACTGTGCCAGGGGTAAGATGTATTCGCAGATGAGTTTCTGAATTTCAACCTTCTCTTCTATTCTAATTCTCCTAAGTACCTTGCTGCTATGTAAAATAAAGGTCTTGACATTGAGCCTGATTCAGACCACCTCTCTTTTCCAAAACCATGTGCTGATTGAGGGCTCACCCACTGACAGGCACATTGTTTCATTTGGATGGATCAATCAATGTGCAATTCTCACCTGAGAGATAAGTCAAAAAACTTTTCACTGCTATGCCTCATTGATTGATTCATTCATTTGTTCATCTATTCATTCATGTATTAATTAATAAGTTTATATATTTATTAAAAGCTTTAATAGAAAGTTTAAGATAGAACTACTAGGATTTAATAAATGATTGACTATAGAGAGAAAAACAAATGGAACTCTTTACCAGTTCTGGTTTTGTTAAAAAAAAAACTTTGCCAAGCAGATTTTTGCTACCTGGGATCCAGGTTATCAACTTTATACCTCTCTTTTTCTTTTATTTATTTTTTATTTATTTTGAAAGATTTTATTTATTTATCTTTAGAGGAGAAAGGAAGGAGAGAGAGAGAGAAATATCAATGTATGGTTGCCTCCTGTGCGTCCCCTGCTGGGAACTGGCCTGCAACCCAGGCCTGTGCCCTGACTGGGAATCGAACTGCTATCCTTTGTTTCGGAGTCCTGTGCTCAATCCACTGAGCTACACCAGCCAGGGCTACCCCTCTCTTTCTTGATTCCAGGAACAAAATTTGACCTAAGAAAGGGGCTCCTCTGTCTTGGGACTACAATACTCTGTCTTCCCCACTCACTTCTTTCACAGCCTTGTCTTTCATGCTCCCCAGGGAGGCTACTTACACTGTGGCAAATTTGACCATAAACTTCTTTAAGAATGTTGGTTTTAAACTGAAGTTAAACCTACTTAAGGTATATAACCTTTTTTTTTATTATTTAGTGTAAATGACTACTTAAACTCCATACTCCAAATGCTAACCTTAAAAGAAGTAATTGTGTAAGCTAAATGTCTTTATGTATTTTATGAAGCATAGCAAAATATTTAATAAGCAAATGGGATTTGATGTACATTTCTCACCCTCAGGAAAGCTTGTTTTTCTGTGACTATTATATGATTTTATTATTGCACTTTATAACAGAAAGGAAAGGCTTACTTTGTAGAATAATGACATAAAATGTGATAAAGAAATTACACTTTAAAGAAAAGTGAGCTACTTTCTAAAAGTTATGAAACCAAGAAAATAGAGACAGACTGTTTTCAATGCATATGCTATATTTCTAACATAAAGATATCAAAGCAAACACTTTTTTGGTAAAACCAACAGTTTCTATGGAAAGCATGTGACTGATTTCCCAGACAAATGATAAAGACTAGCTTTGACTTGATCTTGTTTTTGCGTTTTACCCCCCTACACGAGCAAACTCCATGTTTAAACTCATTAGGTCAAAGCCCATCTTCCTTGACTAACAACTGGTAATTAGAGTGGACTTAATCCTGATGCACCTCCAGAGGTGCATCTGGTCAGCTGAAATGCAGTGCCCACACTTTTTAGGTACAAGAGAAGTAGAAAATAAAGGTTCTTTGCTACTCAGCTAGAAAACAATTTTAAAATACTTGAATAGACATCAGATTTAAGGACTTGAGAAATGAACTTATCACTGATCACCTCTATACTTACAGTCCCACTTAGTTATGAAAAACAGCTCACAAACAACACATCATGAAGAACAGAGAACCAAGTGCCAGGAGTCCACTGCATTGTACACAGTTTTGCTGAAAACTTCCAGTAAACACAGTTGCCTTGTTCAATTTTGTTGTAAACTGAATCACCATAAGGTACACTGTGGGTATGCTTTTTTATATACTCACCTGAGGATATATTTATTGATTTTAGAGAGACAAGAAGTGGGGAGAGTGAGAAACATCAATGTGAGAGAGAAACATCAATCAGCTGCCTCCCATACGCACCCTGACCAGGGATCAAACTTGCAACCTAGGTATGTGCTCTGACTGGGAAGGGAATTGAACCTGCAACCTTTTGGTTTAAAGGACAATGCTCCAAACAACTGATCCACCCTGCTGGGGCTGATATGCTTCCTGATGTGCATTTAATAAGGGTGATAAAAGAAAGCTTAAAAAAAGAAGAAAAAACACTGGTGATTCTGTGCTTCCTTCACATAAAGATCTATTCTAAAGAGATTATTATAACATTCTTTATTCTCCATTTATCTTTGAAGAATGTAGGAATGGTAAATATTATCTTTTTTATTATGAACTTGGAAACAAGTATAAAGTGTAAAGTGGTTATTTTCCTGACTTTGTTATGTCAGAGAAGACATTATCTTTTCATAGTGGTCTGTTCAAAGTCTAAACCTGTTTTATAAGATGTTGGGAAATGAAGTAAAACAATTTTAAAAGCCCTGTTCTACTTTTCTCCAAATCTTCTGCATTTCTTTCTGAAAATATTGGAGGGTAATAAGAAAACATGAAGAGTTGACCTTAAGGAGTAAAACTGTGATTTTATAAATGTAGTTATTAGGCACCCCGTGTGCTTGCATTATACACACATTGGTCAATGTTATCTCTTAAAATAAAATTTTCCAAATTTTCTAAGTTCTCTATGTCAACAGAATAAACAAGCACAAACATCTGTTTAGAGCAAACATAAAGTCATTGGAAGGGGAAATGACAGCATCTCAGTATCCTAGTATCCTGACGTATGACAGCATGGCTACCTTAGCCTTGCTACGAGATGTCTAGGACAACTGATTTCTCTCAGAACCTGAGGTTTTCTCAGGCTCATAGTTATATACAGGTAATGGTCTCGGCATGTGAAAAGCATTTGGCACATCACAAAATTACAACATAACAGCAATTCATGACTCTCAGGGCTGTGAACAAGCTTAAATAATGCACATAGATTAGTTTTTAAAATATTCAGATTTTTATGGTTACAAACAAAAGTAATTGTGCATTCTATTACAAAGTTGTTCTTTTAATGTCATTACAAGAAGCCTGTAATTCCTGTTAATTGTTTTTCTCTGAACTGTCTTAAATATACATTACTTTTTTAAGGAAAAACAATTTCATATTTCTTATAGCAATATTATTACCTTCTGTGTTTATTAATGATACTACTATATTCAGTTACTTAAGAATATTATTTTCTAGTTTCTCAGTGAGTATCCTTTACTTTTTAAAAATATTGCTTCCTTGAAGAAATAAAATGAAAGAAAATATTTGCATGAAAAACAAGATAGTTGGCCTAATGGTCCTCCTTTCTTTCAACTACAATCTTCTTTTTTTGTGAGTAATCTGAAAATAAATAGTAAATATTTGTTCTCTCCCAGGATGATTTTGCTTGTTTACTTACTCATTTATTTTTTTCCTCATCTGAGGACATGCTTACTGATGAGAGAGAGAGACAGAGAAAGAGAAACATCAATGTGAGAGAGAACATCAGTCAGTTGCCTCATACATTCCCCCACCAGAAACTGAAACCACCGCCCCAACCCACCCTCCCCTGACCTAGGCATGTGACCTGACCAGGAATTGAACCTGCAACATTGGGGTTTATCAGAGGACACTTGAACCAACTAAACCACACCAGCCAGGGTCTCAAGGATGATTTTGGAACATTCATAAATAAGAAAATGCTTTTTAAAATGGAGTATATTTATAAAAGTATAAATTTAAACATGTATCAGTGTTGAAATACCAGGGATGAAGGAGACAAGTAAAAGAGTAAAGTAACAAATAACAGTTGTTGAAAAATCCAGAGGAAAAATAGTGAAAAGAAGAAATAAAATAACCTATAATCCTGTGACCCAGAGAGAATCAATGTTAACATGTAGGTGGGCACCCTTCAGAACTTGTTTCCCATATGTATAATCAGCATCTCGTTTTAGCAACTTTGGGGATTAAAATAATTACATTTCTTTAATTTTAAAAACTTAACTTTGGTTCAGCTTTTCCTAAGTATCTTTTGGCAAAAGAATCTTGAAGATCCCTGGCTAATTCTGGCAATAGGAGAATTACCCCGCTTTCTGGCGTCTGCTCTCTTTTGGGAGAAGAGAATCTCAGATATGAACCTGGCAGCCAATCTCTCTCCCTGTTGTCCTCAGGGCAGATACCCCCACCCACTGGTTTATTGCCTCCAGCACCTTCTTGCTGCCACAGTTTCCTCTGCATTCTGCTAGTAAAACCAGAATTCAAATGCACTTCAAGTAGAGCAGAGTTTAGCAAATTTTTCTGTAAAGGTCCAGGTAACAAATATTTTCAGCTATTTAGGCCAAAAGAAAAAAAAACAGAATGATTTTATGATGTTTACTTATAAAGTCTATGAGCCTTTTGAAGGTGAAAACACTTAAAAAGGTTTCTTCATCTAACTTTGCTTAACTATGACAACCAAGTACGATCTAATTGACTTACCAATTGTAAATGGCTTTCCTTGCTTGGCTAACAAATGAACAATTTGGATACTCACTTTGGAGCCCGATTTTCATTTTAAAAAAAATGTTTGTGAAGAAATTACACTGTAATAAAAGATTCTACATTCGACTATATATTAGATGGGGAGGATTATTATCAATTTTATTAGGTGCAATTGGTTGCAATGGGCCTTTTCTATGTGGAGCTGTATACTAAAGGACTTAGAGGTAAAATGTCATGACATCTAGGATTTGCTTTAAACTCCAGTAAAGAAAAAAAGGTTTAGAAAATATAAAATCTAACAAAATATTACTTAGTATTAACATTCATAGAGAGGTATAAGCATAAAAAGTTCATTGTAATGTATCTGATGAATGTACGTTTAAATTTTTTTCAATAAGATTAATAAGGAACAACTTGTGAAAACTAAAATTTTAGTACATTCCATTTTATTCATCTATATGTATACAAAATACTCTACATTAAATTTTCTAATTTTCCAGGTCATTGTTTTTCTTTGAGTTGGAAATACTGTATAGAACACAAAGTCTGGTTATGTTGATATATATTGAATTCTTTTAGCATATCTGTAGCATCACTACATAATAAACACTTTTTACCATCTAATTCAATAATAAAATAACCTAACCCACACTTCATTATGCCTTAAAAGCACAGCATTTTAAGTTCAATTTTGTCTTCTTTCTTTGTGTTGACATAATAGGTACACATTGGTAATTTATAAAATGCATGTTCTGGTACAGCAATGCGCATGGCATTTGATAGGCTGTTGAGTTATAATTGCATCGCTGTGACTTGTAGTGCTCTGAGCAGGAGTTGAAGTGATGAGAGCCACATATGGTCCCTGTTGCAACTACTTAATGTTGCCAGTGTAGCACAGAAGCTAGGATATAAAGTACACGCATAAATATGTATGGCTGTGTTCCAATGTTACTTTAGTTATAAAGACTGAAATTTGAATTTCATAAAACTTAATGTATTGTGAAACATTTTTAATTAATCTCAACCATTTGAAAACATTAAAAACATTTTTACTTACTCATGGGCTGTACAAAAAACAGGCAGCAGGTCAGATTTGATCCATGGGTCAAAGTTTATTAATGCTTGTTTAGACTCAATGCTTCGTATTCCTGCCATTTCTCTCTTTATTCGAGAAGAAGCAAAAGGAGGAAGAAAAGGAAGAGGAGGAAGGGTGAAAAGGGGGAGGGTAGGGGAAAGGGATTTCATGGTTCAGCTCACTAAACTATAAAGTCTGCTCTTTATAGTCCAAGTTAGCTCTTTTCTATCTCTAGAATCCCACTTGGACTTCGTCATGACTCTAGCTTTGTACTGAGAATATGAAAGAAGGACTAACTCTGGTATTCCCTAAATCTAGGGTTAATAACTTCTTAGGATAATTGGTGGTGAGATTATGCACTGACTTGTCCTCCCTACCTTGATAAAAGCCACAAAATAAGGCAATACACGGTTGTAAATTTTCACGTCTGGTCTACTCAATCTTCCTCATGTCCACAATGCTGGTGTAAGCTTGTGTGCATGTATTATATATGAATTGGAAGCCTCACACCTACATTTTCTCTTTTTTCAAATACACATTCTAAGAAGGGGCAATCATAAAGAATTTAATTGGAGTTACTACTTCTCAGGGAGGAAAACTAAGGCTAAGCTACTTGTATGATATATTTTGTAATGATATTATACTCAGTTGGGACATGGGAGGGTCAAATGTCTCAGAATATTAATGGTGCAGTTTATTGTGAAAATAACAGACTGAAGAAAATTTAAAAAATTTGAAAATAGGTCATTTCTCTCTGTCACAGAATACGCACACACACACACATATGCATGCATGGATTTTGGATTTGAAATTTGGTTTTCTAATCTTAGTACCCACCTTGAGGAACATTACTTACTAGATGATATAATGTGAAAAACAAGCCTTGTTTTTCTCCAGAGTACATACTGAACCTGAATTGAAACGATCATATTTACTGTTAATCACCTAATGAGAATCCATCCCAACTTTCTGAATAAAAGAGATTCTCATAAACATTTGACCAAAATCAGAGGTGCCATTTAAATTGCTGGACATAAAATAGACGAAAAAATCTACCTACTGAGGAATGTGGTAAGATTTCTCAAACAAAGGTTAAAAAATGAAATAGGAAAATAAAGCATTTCTTCACAAAAATGTGATTATTAAAAAAAAAGAATTGGGAAGGAAGAAATTTTGTGAGGTTCAAACTATGAAAGTATAAAGGAGTAACTGCATTAACTATATTAGAAGGAGTTCCAATTTTCATTCTTTCTCATTTTATTACCCTCAGAAAATTTGTCCAAATCATGAATTTTGAATGTTAACATTTTCATGTAGTGAAAGCTAGTGATGTGAAGTGGCCAGGGCAGATTGAGAAATGGGCAGAGATAATAGTGTTACAGGTGTCCCTTCAGACACTATAGGAGATTACGCAGTTCTTTAAGAATGTATATCTTTGTGCTGACCAGTGTGGCTCAGCTGGTTGGGCATCATCCAGCAAAGCAAAGTGAAAGAACACTGGGTTGATTCCCGGTCAGGACACATGCCTGGGTTGCCAATTCATTACCTGGTCAGCCTATAGGAGAGGCAACACATTGATGTTTCTCTCTCACAAAGATGGTTCTCTCCCTCTCTTTCTCCCTCCCTTCCCTTGTCTCTAAAAGCAAATAAGTATAATCTTTTTTAAAAAGTACGTCTTTGATTACCCAGGTTATTTTCCAACCCTCTATCGGTAAGAAATTTAGCCTATAGGAAGCTAAAGGTAATTCAGATAAATCTTTCTCATAGCAATGCAAATGAAATGGTCCCTTAGAGATAAAATCAGTTTAATAATAAATATTACCCTATAACTGTGGTTTTCAAAGTATGATTTAGAGTCCCCTGCAGGCCCCAGAGAACCTTCCCCAAGGCCTGAAAGATCAAAACTATCTTCATTGTAATATTAAGATACCTCTTCCTGTTTCACTTTCATTCCCTCACAAGTTTACAGTGGAGTTTTCCAGAAGCTACATGACATATGATATCACCACAGATGAATGCAGAAGCAGATATGAGAAGGCAGATGTTTTTTATTAAGCCAGACATTAAAGAGATTTGCAAAAATGTAAAACAATGATTCTTCACTAAATTTGTGTTTGTTTTGGAGAGTATGGAAAGTTTTCATGAATACATCACTTATAATTTAAAGTACTATCTCTCACCTGAAAACTACATTGCCATTATATTTTTTCTAGTATTTGAAATTTACACCTAAATTTTAGTACATTTGCAATTTTATTTTGTGACGTGGGATAAAGTAGGAATTTTTTTCCCTCCAGTGGTTGGCTCGCTCATTTACTAAATAAACTTTTTTTTCTTAATCATTTTAAATTTCACCTTTATCCTATATTAGATTCTTATATATACTCATCTGTTTCTGGACTTCTAGTATATTACATTAATTTCCCTCTATTCTAGTATAAGTTATGAAATTTTTAAACTGTTAAAATTATATATTTGAATGTACAGTTCAACCAGGGTACCCTCACTATTCCTTTTCACATTTTTTCCAATATAAAATTATTCTTAAGGAAAGTAAATATATTCCAAACTAGCAAGTAAGTATATGAATTATATTTGTAAACTGTTAACAAAACATTCATTAGTCTTTTTTCATTCCACAAAAATTTATTTTTTTGCAGTTTTATTGAGATATAATCAACATAAAACATTGTGCAAGTTTTAGATGTATAACATAATGACAATATATGTTTGTTTTACAAAAGAGTTAATGCAGTAAGTTTAATATTCATCACCTCACATAGTTATGCTTTGTTTCTGTGATGAGAAATCTTAAGATTCACTTTCTTAGAATCTTCCAACATATAATATGGCATTTAATAATCTTTAGACAGAGTTGAAAATCAAACTATAAAACCCCAACACTATTATGAGCAACTGCAATGCCACATGCCTTACAAAGTGCTTTACAATGACGTATATGTTAGTTTTGGTTAACTCCTGATTCATAGACTACGTTTCAACTCATGTTTTAATCTTAGATGAAATACAAAATATCTAAAAAGTATTAATATTTCTATTTAAAATGTACCTACAGTTATTATATTTTTTCCTTTTAAAAATCACTAGCCACTTTTTCTCATGATTATTAGTTTGAAAGGAACAACAGTTCTAATATATTTTATTTTTTATCAAGGTCACTATCGAGCGTGCTAAAATATTCACTGTTGGCCAAAAATGCGGTAGCACAATTGCTTTCTGCTTTATTTTTTGGCTGCTAGGTTGCCAAGATTCTGAGGATACCTGCCTTGGATACTTCCTATCCCCACTCCTTTGTAACAGAGGCGAAGAATGGCGTGACAGGAAGCAATGTCGTAAAAGATTTAATTTCCTAAATTATCTTCTATTGTTTGCATAAAATATGATAGATATTAAAAATAACAAACCACTGTGATGGTTAATTTTATAGGTTAACTTGACTGACTATGGGTAGCCCAGATTAAATATTATTTCTTGGTGTGACTGGGAGGAAGTTTCTGGATTCTGGATGAAATTAGCATTTCAGTCAGTGGACTTTGTAAAATAAATTGCTTTCCTCATTGTGAATGGGCATTATCCAACCCACTGAGGGTCTGAATAGATTAAAAGGTGAAGGAAGAAAGAATTCACCCTCTTTTTTTCCTGCATCATTCATTGAGTTGGGACATCTCATTTCATCTTCTCTTGCCCTCTGACTGGAATTTATACCATTGGTTCCTGTGGGATACGCAGGCCTTTAGTATCCCTGGCCCTCCTGAGCCTTCAGCTTGCAGATCACAGAACCTCTCGGCCTCCATAATCATGTGAGCCAATTCCTCATAATAAATCTATCTATCTATCTAGCATCTATCTCCTACTGGCTCTGGTTTTCTGGAGGACCCTAACAACCACCTTTAGTATAAAAAATATTAACATAAACAGCAACAGCAACAGCTGTAGCATTTTGGAAGTACATTTGTGTGGGTACTCCATAGTTCCCTGTCATTCTAATTATCCATCCATTTGTTTTTATTAAATACTTCCTAAATATCTCATAAGAGTCCTTAATGTTTACACATTCTCTTTCTTTGGTTTAATTTGTATAATATAAAGTTGCACGTATAATGGCTATGGTTCTTTATATAAATGTTTCTTTTCGCAGTTCTCCAGGCTTTCATATAAAATGTCTTGGCATAGCTAACTTATTCCACATTTCACTGCCTTTGAAATTCCTGTGGGGTTTCCTGTGCTCTGTGGGCCTTTTCCACTTTCTTTCTTCTCCTTTTCTCCTCAGATTCCTATGGGCGGTAATATCAAGTAACTATGAGGACATCTGATACTTCCAGAGAGAGGATTTTCTTTTTGAAAAAAAAAATTGGAAACAGGAAATCATTTTTAGTTAACCACATTCAAAGTTCCAAAGCTAAAAGCTTTGGAAAGTTTTATTTTATTGCTTTTTGATGTTAGCATAATGTAGGCTCTTATACTTCATCTGGATATCTTTTTTGGAATTATTACTTTAGAAGGTAATACATAAAAATGCCATTCAGAATATAACCTGGTGTGAATGTCAATAGTCCTATCTATCTATTTTCTATCTAGCTATCTATCTATTATCTATCTATCTATCTATCTATCTATCTATCTATCTATCTACCTACCTACCTACCTATCTAGCCATCTATCACCTCTATAAAATAAGAAATGTATGTAAAACAATATAGTTATACTTTGTAAAGTAATAAACCTAGAATGATAAAGTGATACACAATATAATGGGAAGGAGATTATTTTGGTATTCCACAGAGAGTTTTTATAATATATGACATATTTGGATTTGTGTGCTTGCTCCTATATATGCAAATTACTTCTATAAATTATAAAAATGTTCTGAAGAAGACAAAGGACATGACAACACAATTATAATGTGTTGATTTTGTTTATATGGATAGACTTGGCCGAAACACGACTCTGACACAAGTAATCCAGGTTTATGCTATGGCATCTACAATAAACCCAATGAAATGGAATTAAATCAAAAGGAGTTAAATACCATTCTCTTGTCACTTTGTTTGCTTCTCTCTACTCAGCATGTAAAATGCCAAGCAACAGAGAAAAATTAGTGAATTACCACTTTCATAATTCTTTATTTTTGTTTGCATTGGGTAGGATTCATGAAAAAGATTGAAACGCAGGATAAGTGCTCATTATTTTTTATATACTCCAGGGTCATTCATATTTGTTTTACATAACCATCTTGGGAAACTAACAGGAAAGCCAAAGACACATCAGCATTTCTCTTTTGTAATGTCATGCATCCTCAGACACACGAAGAAGAACCACCACCTCCTTGGGTGACCTGATTTTGGACCTGCCTAGGAGAGAGGGAACGACTACGCTGGAACACCTACACTGCAACTCCCTGAGGCTCGTGCATGCCAGCCCCACCAGCAGTCCTGGGAGCCCACTGTAAGGGGAAATGGAGTCCAGGGCAGTATAATCTGCTTTTGGGTTGCAAAAGACTCCAAAGAGGCTGTGATGCGTAAGTCAATTTCCCAATGCTACTAGGGGAGAGCTGAACATTGTTGGTTGGTTGGAGAACCTTACAGGGGAAGTGTCTCTTCACACCGTTGTAAGCTTCCTGTCGCAAAGACCCCAGCTGTAGTGTTCACTGCTTATGCACAGTGCTCATAACAGTGCATCAGCTCTCTCCTAGGTGTCCAATGAATAATTAGGGAATATAATAAAAGCTATTAACTGTCCCCTAGGAATGGTCACAGTGAGCATTCTGGCCTCCAGGGACCTGGGCTACACAGAATTCTAGAGGGAATTAGATGTCTGGAGAGCTCTGCTGGGAGATGGCTGTCACAGAAGGTGCTGCCTAGAGAGAAACCACTGGTAACAATAACAATCACTGAGGACAGAGAAATATGAGAAGCAGTGGAAAGAGGGCCACCTTGACTTGCAACTTTTGCTAACCAAAATTGCCACTGAAAGCATCCATCCAAAAAGTTCAGCTCCCAGCTCTCTGCTGCTTCCCAAAGTAAATGACCATTTTAGACATACAGAGCATGTTCTGTCTTCAAATGTATAGATGATTATGTTTGGAGTATGTTTTCAAAACAATTGTGTACATTTGGTATTAAAGTTTGTAAGTGGCAGATCTAGAATGAAAGAGGCAAGAAAGAAAGTAAAAATGTAGGGCAACTCACGGTTTATCATTCAGTTTAGTGCAATCTAGCACTCACTTTTTTGTGGATTCACTGCAAGTTTAGAAGAGTTGTTAAACCTCTTATCTCTTTGAACCTTTAGTTTTAAATATCTATAACCTCAGTTGTGAATTCTTTAGGGTTTGAAGGAATAACTGACTCACATAGGCTCAACTCAAATAAGCCGAGGTTATATCAGAGTCACTGAATTCACCACTGGAGAATTTCTGAGCAGCTACTAATGTTCAATAAATTATCCTGAACTAATTTCAAAAGAGAACGCCGAAGCATGGTTCAAAGTGTTGCATTTCATAATTTTTTTCCCTTAGGGGACTCACCTGGCTGAAAACTGTACTTGTTTTCAATTTTTTCAAGCTCACTCCCTCTTGTTAGGTTACCTGTATTGAGAAAAGATTCATCTTTTAAGGGTTATTTTAATCACATTACAGAGGAATTTATGCCAGGAAAAACTGGTATTCAGGCTGCTATAGCAGGTGTGTGAATGGATAGCCTGCTGAAGAATGAGATTCCTTTCAAAGAGGTTACCAAACAAAGGGAAAGCAAGTGCTGCCAGCTAGACAGACAATCACTGCACACGGGTGTTGCCAGGTCTTCATCTTAGACCACTGCTTGCCAAAGTCTGAAATTATAGCTTCAGGGTTTCCTTGGAATGTGCTAGAGGCACCTCTTCCAAGTTCAGTGTTTTCAATAAACCAGTTTAACTTGTGTTTATATTTAGCTACTCATTTTCACTGAAATATCCAATATATTCACACCTAAAAAATGAGGCTAAGATACTGTGAGTGGCTGGACCACTAGAATTGCATTCACAAAACCAATTAGAGGAAACAAACTTAGTTGCTAACAGACAATATAAAACTTCAAGAGACTGTATCTAATTTCTTACAAGAAAACTGAGGTGAACACCAATGTCAACCTACATGTGCTGAGATATCTTTCTATTTCCAGTAATGTGGTGTCATTCTTTAGCCACTGACTGTGGCAAAATTCTATTTTATGTTTTAATATAAATTTTGGAAGTTACATAAAAATTGGAATAAAAAAGGAAAAAGAAGGCATTCATAATCTTATATTCCCCAATAATTATATCGATATATTTGTATTTGTCTGTCAGAAAAATCCATTTTGTGTATATGAGGTCTATCCAGAAGTTATACAGCCATGTGATATGGAAAATAGAGGCATTTATTGAAGAAGATACAAAATTCAAAAACTACTATACATGGGACAAGGACACCTTAGTCCCTTTGAAAATAGGCACCTTGGGACCTCACAGAGTTCTCCCAATCGCCATCAGCTGCCCTGTTGTATTTTCCTGGATTTCATACATGGTCTGAAATTTCTTCCTTTTTTCAAAGGTGATTTTAGTTTGGAGACAGGCCAGAAGTTCAGGGGACCAAACCTGGGCTGTAAGATGGCTCAGTCACCTGGATGATTTGATGTTTCACCAAGAAACTCTGCAAGAGACATGATGTATTGTGTATTAGCTGGTGTATTATCATGATAAAGCTGCCAATCACCAGTTGCCCATAGCTGTGGTCTTCTGAATCACCTGAATAGTTTCCATGGAGAAATGTTCATCTTAACACAAATTTGACACAGATTTGTTGCTCTACTTGCTCAGTCATTTTGAATGCAATGGCCACAAGTACACATGCTCACTCAATGGCATCTCCTGCTCCCACTGACTAGTACCATGAAGTTGTCATTGTTCAAACATGTACATTCCAGTCCACTCTCTTTGGCTGCCAGGTTATATTAACAATGACTGGACTTTCTCCAGACAGACCTTATATGTGTGCTCTATGTTTTCTTTGCAGTTACTTTTAAAGCTAATATTTATGGAACAAATGTTAGCTATGATCCCCAGATTTTCTACTTATTACTTCATTTTATCTTTACTCAAATTCTATGAATTAGGCATATATTTTACAGATGAGAAAACTGCGGTTCGTAGAAGTTCAATTAAAAACCCCATACCACACAGTTAGTAAAGATAGGATTGAAACTCAAGACCCCATGTCTGTAAGATTCCAATGACAAGTTGTTAGCTCTTACTGCATATTGTCAATACTGCAAAGGTCACCACTACAAATATGTTTGAGAAGCTTTTATCCACTAGGGCAACAACTGCTTTTGTAAGTGGGGGAAATATCTTACTGTATTTCCTAAAAATGGTTAATCTATGCACTTACGGTTAAACTTAACAAGACTGGAGATGACTGAGACCTAGATGTCCTGCTAAAGCAAATGTCACCTTTCACACTCAGAAACGTTTGGCAAGCCTAAGTGAGCCACATGTGCTCATTTCTTACACATGGAGCAGCAAGCGGATGTGCGGAGACCGTGAAGCACAGAGCGTATGCTGGAGACTATTTTGTTACACACTTGACCAGCAATCTAGGGGAACATTAAGTCATTTAATTCCTCAAAAATTAAAAATGGAAGTGCTTTTGACCCAGTCACTGAACTGCTGGGAATATATCCTAAGGATCCTGAATCACCAATTCAAAAGTACTTATGCATCTCTATGTTCATAGCAGTGCTATTTATAATGGCCAAGTGCTGGAAACAGTCTACATGTCCAACAGTAAGTGAGTGGATCAAAAAACCATGATACATTTACACAATGGAATACTATGCAGCAGAAAGAAAGAAAGAAGGAACTCCTACTTTTTGTGACAGCATGGATGGAACTGGAGACTATTGTGTTAAGTGAAGTAAGCCAATGGTCAAAGACATATAGTATATGATCTCACTTACAAGAGGAATCTAATGAAAAAAAAAAAGCTAACAAGCAAATAGAACCAGAGACATGGAAACATGGAAGAGAGTGAGAGTGGCCAGAGAGGAGGGGGAAGGGGGATAATGGTGGGAAGAAAGGAAAGAAACTAGTCAAAGAATATATATGAATGACCCATGGACATAGACATCGGTGTGGAGATTGACTGTGGGAATGGGGGTGTAGGCTGGATGGAAGAGGGAAAAAGGGGAAAAATTGGGACAACTTTAATAGAATGACAGTAAAAAAGAAACATGATGGAGCCCAAATATATTTACTTTAACTTAAAATGGACTGGAGTCATTGGATTCAGATTTCCCTGACTACAATGGTGATTAGACACAGTATATCTTATGCTCAGGGGTTAGGTGGTGTGTGTCAAAAATCTAACCTGTATCAAGACCTGTTCTTTGCTTCAGTTTCTTTGATTAGTTGAGGTAACAATACTTCTGAGTGCTGTTGTAAGGGGCAATGGATAATCCACACCAAGTACTCACAACTATGCCTAGTCAGGCATAGTTTGCATTTAAGAAATGTTAGCAATTCAACACTAGGACAGGTTAGTCAACAGAATCCATAACTTGTGAATACATTCTCTCCTAACTTTTAATGGATTTTGTATAATATTTATTTTCCTCTTGAAATACACAATTTAAAATTCCAGAAAAACTTCAAACATATTTAATTCAAAGCCATTATTACTAGACTTTTATCTCGTTCTCTATTACCAGCATGCTTAGTCTTCAGGATTTAATTCAACATCAGGAGCACTCTCACACTCTCTGTCCTGTTTCACCTTAACTGCCATGTTATTTAAAGTACTAATGGCATACCTTTATAATGTTTATTCACTTTGTAACTTTGTGACCTCTTAGTATCAAGTCATTGTTTTCTCTGTCATTTCAATGGTTTATCCAAACTCCACATCACAATGTTTAAAACTGCAAAAAGGAAGTGATCAGGTGAAGAAGAACTCTGAAGACAAACGAGCTTTAGGCCGATTGGCACAGATAGCTCTAATCCCTGTGCGGGCCTTTGATGAGCGCAGCCTGGGTTTCCTGGTTTGGCTTCCTCATCTGTGAGATGAAGATGGCAATATCAGTTAGGCCTTCCACCAAGGATATTGTAAAGTAGGATATTATATGTAAAAGCTCTCTGTAAGCTCTATAGCCTAAGTGCTTTTTAAAAAAAAAATCCTTTGTGGATTATTAGATAGCAAAAGTGAATATGTCCTGTAAACTGTATAGTACGAATGTTGTACATGACATTGCATGAGAGCTCAGTTTTTTAATCTTCATGAAGGAGGCACTGTGGTATGATCTGAGATTTTGCAACAATGCAGAGGCTTCCCAGAAAAGAGAGCACACAACACTAAGGAGAATCTGATGAAAGGCAAATAAGTGGTTTTGGGAGTGTGTGTTTGTAGGTATCCAGACAAAGAATGAGAACTGGGGGCTGGCCGAACTCTTCAGAGAACAAGTACAAAGAGGTGGGTTTTTGACCCCAGTTTCGGATTTGGGGCAGGATTGAAATAAACAGAGACACAAGAGAGGGAATTGTTCTGTTGGAAGAACAGCCTGTGCGAACATGTTCATAGGTGGAAGAGCACAAAGACTGAACAAAGACTGATTTGGATGCAGCAGAGCCTTCCTGTAGGGAAGCAGTGGGAGACGAAACTGGCATGATTGAGTGAGTCTAAAAGGAATGCCAAGAGAATGATGCGCTTTGTTAACACAGCGCATTTACAAGGAAGACCACTGAAGGATTTTTGAGCATGAAAATGATGTGGTAAAAACTGTGAACTCAAGCTTTAGACACACCAATTTCTAATCCAAATTGGCCTTTTAGCCAATGTTTTCTTAGGCAACACTTACTGGAAATGTGTTGTGCAGTGGAAAAAGTGTGAGTTTGGGAGTCAAGGGAGGATCTTTGGAATGTGAGGCCTCTTTTCTGGACCTACCTTTGGACCAGCGTGGCAGGAAAAGCCATTGTCTTACATCCTGGCTCTTTCTCATCATTCCTGAAACAACTTCGGCCACATTTTTTATTTCATTGACTTTCTATCAGTGTTCCTTCAGGTTAAAAGTACAAAAACAGGTTACAAGATGTTTTCTCCTAAAAGTCTTCAAAATGTTCCAAACTGTCCTGCCTGTCTGCTTTTAATTCTTTTTCCATTCCTTTATTGCTCAATCTCAATTAGTTGGTCACGTTGTCTTTCAACATAGAGCGTGTTACTACATCACAATTAGAAGCATATGATTACATTGTAAGTGACCATTTCCTGTTCAGATCCATTATTAATGTCTTCTGTCACCAACAACTTCCAACTTATATTTAATCCTATTTTAACATCAGATAAGTTTACACTGTTTAAAAGGTTCTTAAGCCAAGTTTTATGTACAGAGTTTTAAAATCATCTTTGTATCTACTGAGGCATTGTCAATCACATTTTCAGTTAGAAAAACAATATTTGGCTCTAAAGCAATTGGTGGGTCCCATATTGATTATTAAAGCAGTGAAATGCTAGCAGTAAGATTTTTTCCTTTTCTTTTATTTTTAGGGGAAATAAAATCAATCTATCCATTTGCTCTTAGTCTCTCAAAACTGGAGAGTGGAGTGAACTTAAGTTTTTACATACCCCTTGATTTTTATCTTGGTTGCAGAGAGTGGCCGAAACCTGTAATCTTGCATACGTATGTAGATTTGGAACCAGTATATTTAAACCATGCTTCACTAAACCTAACCCATACACAAACGGCAAGCCTCCTATAACTGCTGAGCCAATAAAAAGGACTGAGTAGAATTAGTAAAGTTATCCCACTGAAGTATGAGATAGAAATATAGAAGCCTAAATGGCCAAAGCAGAGTGTCAAGAATCATAATTTCTAAGTTTCTATTAATATTTTTTTCTTATAGACATGAGATGTGGCTTGAGGTAAATTGTCTCAACCCAAAAATATGTTTCTATTTTGTTTTTCCCATTGTAAAGTGATTTAGATACTCTCCATCCTAAATAATAATAGTTCATCTATGGGTCAGTTTGATATCCTTGGAAAACAAGCAGAAAGAGATGTTGGAAATGCCTTATTGTAATTTATGGACCTGGAAACCATGGTAATATCATTGCCATCTGAGTTTTAAGTTGTTATAAATGAGAATGGACTTAGAACACCAATACTATGAATTTATTCCCAATGCTTGTAGATCAGTAACATTTTATAAAAATAAAATGATCTTTATAAAATGATTTTTTCAGGCTGTTTACCCTCTAGTTTTTTATTGTCACACTTTAAATATTCAGAGGTGAAATTATCTAGACCTAGATATAGGGATGGTCAATATACATTGCTAGTTTTTCAGCTAATGTGGTTGTGGTCTGTTTTGATCTCTTCTAGGAGAATTATTTGGATAAGCTCACTCTTTTTAAAATAAAAATTGAGTTAATTAAAAGGTAATTTTTATTTATTAAACAACTTTAAGTTCTATTAAAAAATTAGAACTCGTTACTAAAGCAAGGTTTAGTAAAAACTCATGAAATCCTCATAAGACTAAAAATAATCTTTTGCCACTTCTTGAAAGGTATGCTTTCATAAATTGCATTTTCCAAGCCAGCACTTTTTCCAGATGATGAAATAAATTGAAAATTAAATGTTTTAAATCAGAGAAAGAATGGCTGTACTGGGCCATGGTGGGGGGGATAATTCTTAGGACTATACCTAATTCCATATACAGTTACTAATTCTCACCTTTAAACTTAAGGATTATGGCATAGTCTATGCACAATTGATATTGTACAAATAGTAATTACTTTTTAAGTTTAATGACACACCTGACATGGTCACTGGTTATATGAGAGAAATAAGTGAATGTTTATCTGTGTGTACATGCATATGAATATATATGTATATATGTAGGTCTATATCAGAGCACATTTAGAAAACACAAGAAAAAAGGGTACATTTTAAAATATTGTCACAGAAATGTACATATAAATGGGAAACTAGAGACCATAAATTAATTAATCCAGACAGTTCAAGGGAAAGCTGAGATTGTATAGTTTATAAAGAGGACAGGAATGTGATAGAGCAGAGAGGGAGGGTGCAAAGGAATACCAGGTGCCACATACCTTAGCATATCACTCTCCCTCCTTTTTAATCTACCCTTTACTTCAAACATGGGCCTGCGATGACTGCATCAACAGAGAGCCCTGATGACTTCTGACTTCTGGATGAGTCTGGGACCTTATTTCTTCTAGGCTCAGCTTATTTCTCCCTTTCCTCAGCCCTTTGCCATTAAAAGTAGTCACACCTTACTGCTGCTGGGCCCCATTCCTGTCCTATCAGCAGTGATTCACTTCCACTCCACTCCAACTTTTATAATATGTCACTCTGTGAGTAAATACTTATCTAAGGATTTCTTTTCTGCAGGAAACTTGACTAATATATTAGCTGGTATTAGATGGTCCCAGGAAACAAACTCCTTGAAGTGAGACTTTGGGATTGGTACCCCATACAGTACGTGAAAAGGACAAGGATCATTTCTTTGCTGGGGGTGTGAAGAATCCAATAGAGGTCTTCTTCGGCACATGGTAGCATGATAAATATTCAGGTTATCATGATGGTTGCATGGGTGATGAGCTGGTAAAGATCAAGTGGCTGTGGCACATAGCTACTCTGTCAATGAAGATTTTAGAGTCACTTAGCTTCTATTTACAATCCTTGAAAATACAGGTAGGGAAAAAGGATTAAAACTATGCACATGTAATTACGAATATGTATAGAGTCCCATGTTTTACTGAGTAACTTTGAAGAAGCACCTTTCTCCTACAGTCACCTGAAAGGTAGCTGACAACCAAGTTCAGAGTATGATTATAAAGGTTTCAGAGTCATAGCACTAGTTATAAACTAGATGTGTCAAATCCTTTATGCTGTGGGAAAGGCAATTATTAAGACACAATGAAACCCTGCCTTATTGGATAGTATATTGGTGTATCGATGTTTACCATGACATCACATGGATGAAATTAAGGACTGTGAGTTCACGAATTCTCTTGAACTTCCCTTGACTCACAAGCAAACACTGACTCTCTTTAGACTCTCACCCATTAGTGGGCCCATAGTGAGAGTTAAAATCCACCATAGTCTGGACTAGGGGTACAAGGCCTATTCACAAAGAGAGGAATAAATTTCCAAGTCAGCTGCCAGTTAAAAAATCTCATCCAGCAGATGTGCTTGCAGAGGCTCAGGGAAACTGGAATTGGATGGTGGAAATAAGTAGTTATGATAATCAATTTATGCTAGGGGCTGGGTAGAGAGGGAGAAGTCAAAAACTGCATTTTATGGTACTCCATTATTTCTTGCTTCCCTTTTTCTTGTTATGTCCTTCTATGAAGACAACATTAGTAGCTCACATTTTCAACTTCAGAAAGGAATATGATTGAATTATTATCTCATGATGATACTATACCTGATGAGACTCTTCCCTCTGGTGGCAGACACAAGCTTTCCAACCAGAAGAAGACAATATTGGGTGCTGAGGGGCATAAAGGGAAGACACATCTTGTTCTACAACAACACCTCCACCCCCCACCCCCCCGCAAGAAACAAGCAAACACACAAAAAAGGCAGGAGACAGAACCAAAAAAAACACCCAACAAAAACACTTCCCATACCCTCTGACTTTAGGTCAAGGTGGAGCCTAGCAGAAGGTAGGAAGTAGGCATGGGAGTGATGTCAGGGAACTTACCACCTTGGGTCCCTCCTGGTGCAATTACCTAGGCCTGGCTCTGCCCTCAATGGGAAATCTCTGCCCCTCCCCTGGTGACCTTCTGTTCTCACATCTTTCCTGGTGAGTTCTCCTCTCGCCTCTCTGAACATGGGGTGGAGAGGGGAGTAGAAGTTCTGTTGCAGTTGGTCCCGGGGCCCTGCGTGATTTGGTTGTTTCCTAAAGTCCATTCACACCTTGGCCATTAGTCCCTTTGCAAACAGGCTTTCCTTGTGTTACTCTGATGTGAGCAGGCCATCTGTTTCCTGTGAGGTAGGACTCTGACTGACATTTAGATGACTGATAACAGATATGCCAAAACCAACTTTAGAATATGCAGAGGCAAATTTGGCCAGCTTCACTGTAAATTTTTAAAAAAAAACTTCACTAAGAATTTTTCTCCATTGTGTATTTTTTTCCTGAAACAGACAGCATTGAATCATCTAACAGAACACAGGTTTTCTTTCAGATGCAACTATTTCTGAAATGATACTGACATTTTCCTTGAGAGCCACTAAATGTTCAAGTCATGGAATGACAGATCCAGAGTAATGCTTTGGAAATGTTCAGTGAGGGTAATCTCTTCTAGAAACCCTAAAAGTTCTATTAATACAAAACCATTCATCATACCAACTAACACAAAACTACCATAATTATTCTTCAAATTCCTCCTCTTCTCATATTACATCTACATACTCAGTCTAAATAAGCATGATATCATCATGTAAGTCATGTGCTTCGAGAACTTTCAAGTAGTGATGGTGGATGTTCACTGATCTATTTGTTTATCTTGCCCATCTCTCTCCAGTGACTAATAGCAAGTAATGAGAGAAGGTATTTCCTTAGCAATTAGGTTTTCTATCTCGTTACCTATCTACTAATGGGTTAATATGTTGTACCAAAAAGTGGAAACACATTCCAAGCAATTAAAATCCATTAGATTTGCTGGCTCTTACCCAAAAACCAAAACTAAATCAAACCAAAACAAACCAAAGAAAAATAGAGAAAAACATTGTCCTAAACTGAGATGAGGTTTGTTATTTTCTTTTGTTATCTGACACATTAATTAATTCAGCAAACATTTTACTGTCAACAAGTGTTACTTTAGGTACGGTTGGTGAAAAAACACATTAATCCTCCCTTTGAGCAGTTTCTAGTCCAATTGGGGGGAAATAATTATAACATAAGCACCATGGTGAAGGTAAGCCAGAAACACACATAGGAGGGGTTGTCTAAGTCAGGTGGGAGATAGTCCTGAAAATCTTAGGGACTTCACATAGAAGCAAAGCTTTGGAGATGAAGTGGAACTCGATAGTCTTAAAAATGTGACAAAGGATATTCCTGACAGAGGGACAAATACATAGTAAGATGCAAAATCCAAAATAGCATGTGTTCAAGCAATTGCTATTGGTACTTGACAGCTGGAGTAAAGGGTCAGAATGGGAAAATGACAAGTCACAAAACAAGAGAAGATGTCAGGAACTAATCACAAAGCCTGGAGTGAGGCTACAACGTTTATGCTTCAGAAAGGAATAGGGCTGTATAGCATTTAGAATGCTATTTAATACGAGTTCAGATCATCTTATGGCAAATGACTTAATAATTAGGAAATCCATTGTCTTGCTTGACTGTAGATCCATAGTAGGTTTTGTTCCTGAGGTTCGCCTTCCTCTGTGCATTGGGTCCCATGTCAGGCTATGTAAATGCCTCATAAGAGCAAAACATGTCACTGTCTTGGACTTTCAATATACCACAAGGTCCAGAGGATTAGAAGAGGCTTCTATCCTCGCATTTGAAGCCAGAGTTCTGAGAGTCACCCAGATTGAGACTACTCTTAAACCAAGCAACTGCTGGAAATGGAAAATATTTCCATGAGGCACTTGTGTCAAATTTTCAAAACTTAAGTATTTCACAATTAATGGAAATACCCCCTTTTTTAACATTACATTTTACCAAAAAGGCATCACCAATTCTATCTTAAAGAGAGTAAGTCATTGTGGTCAAATAATATTATTGGGAAAGTATTGGGGAAAAGGGTCACACATTATCAAACAACTTAAATTTCCTTGTTAGTTAATTATGTACGGTGGACACCAGAATTTCAATGTCTGCTCTATTTTTCTAAGGAATAGGTGAGAACTTTTAACCAGTATCAGCATGGCCAAAAAGAGTGTCACAGATTCTGTCTAGTACAAATCTAATTAAAAAATGGACTGTGCATTGTTTTTTGTTGAGCAGTCCATGCTGAGATGTTCAGATTTTGCTTATGGCCTTTATTGCTAAATTCTTACTTCTTTCCTAAGTATTTTTTCAATATACAGTCTTTTGAGAATAGAATCTTTGTCATTTGATTTCTTGAAAGCTTGCTCCTTCTAATGTACTTTCAACATGCTGCCTCCTTTCATGCCATACATTCTCTTTGGTGGCTGCATTCAATCTGGGATGATCTTGTTCTCACATCAGTGGTGACATGTGCATTTAAAGCCCCTTTTGTGAGAAGTCACTTTGTGTTAGGAGTTTCAGTTGCTCACAGTGCCTTGATACTTCAAGGAAAAATTATTAAACACAAAAGAATGAAGCCAACTGTTAAGCATTATTTAATGTATGCAATTGTTTAGGGTATATATCTACTCACTAATTATCTTGTGAATGTCTATATTGATGTTTATTACAGTTCATTTCACATTTGTGAAATAAGGGTAGATTTGTTTCTTTCCTTCAAACTTTCCTTGGGCTTTCATTGCTTCTTAATGTTGATCTGTAGCTAGATGGAATTTATTGACATCTCTGTAGGTATTGTCTAATTTCTAATGGTGTTTGGGTCAACTCTTGCATGTGACTCATATTGATTATACATTAGTTATCTTATTTTATCAGTTAGATGATAAATTTCTTAAGGGTGACATTACTGTTTTCCTTCTCAACTATTCTATATAGCTTCTAGTGTTTGGAAAGCTAGGTCTTCAATGAGTATTCAATATATAATTAATAAACGAGGAAGACAGGCTTTTAAAACAAAGATGTGCTCTTAACTATAGTCCTTTTATTTATACAAATAAAAAATCAAGTGTCCTATCTAAAGATGGACTATTTAGTACTGAATTATGTGGAATCCACTAATGATGTTCTTCTTCATCTTTTTTATAAGGATGATTTCTACTCACCATCCCTGTTGATGACTTCAGTTATAGTGTTTGAAATTTGCTTATGAAATTTGTAGAGAATCCTGAGTTTATAGGGGCATCAATAACAGGTAGATGTAAACTGCTCTTAATATTTTGCAAAAGTGACCCTATAAAAATATAATAGAGTTTATTATGCTTGAGTATATAAAAAATTTTAGGAGTATAAGTCTTAAGACTCCTTTTTAATTTAATCTATATTGTATTTTTTCTATGATCATTTGCTCCCCTTATACCTCTCCCCTTATCAAATACAATAAACAATAGAATACAGAATTAACAAAGAGCTATATCATACAATGCTTTTATTGCTAAAAACTATTATTGGTTGTTTTGAAAGTAGTGATTTTCTTTACATTGTTCTCATTTGGGATTTTTAAGAAAGTACATATTACTTTAAACTGGAGCACTATTTCATTGTAATATCTTTCTACCTCTCTTGCTTTAAGGCATATGCTCCACACCCTGAAAAGTTGTATATCCTTACGCTTAAGTTGGTTACCCTGAATTTGGATAGTTACCTGAAGAATTCGGTGGATTTTCTGAGGTCCTTTTCAGGTCACTCTTCTCTTATAGCTGTGAAAAAGAAATCATTACTCTGTAGGCTATTGTGAGACATTCTGCAAGAAATTGTGAAACATTTCTCTTTGCCATCCTTTAAACCCTATAGAAGTTTACATCTTCATTTGACATGCATCACAGTTAGCTTTCTACTTGGCTTATTCTCTCATTATTCTGTCTTGAAGATAGAGACTGTGATTTTTATATTTCCTCATCTCTTCAATCAGTAAAAAAGTTCTTTTTACACAAAAAATGTACTCCAAAGTTTGGTGAGTTGAACTGACTTTCAGGAGAAGCACGTTACCACCCGTTCTGGTTGTTAACTCACAGAGTGATATTTGGTGAATCCCTAACCCTTCTGGACCTCAGTTACTTTGTCTGTAAGATGGAGTTAAACCAGCAGATCTTGAAGAGCTACTCCAGCTCTAAAATGCTACAGAGTGTGTGATATCCGTCCCTGTTAACTTAACACCATTAGAAATCTCTAAAATATATTTATATCCCAATATATCTGGACTTCATCTGCTACTAATCATCCACAACCTACAAGAAAGTTTGGATTCCACAATTTTATTTAGACTGTTTTCATTAGCAAGTGCACTAAATTATGTTTGTTTGGTGCATGTGGATAACCACTTGTACTCCATGCCAAGTCTGAGTAAAGGGATCCTTCCCTGGGAGTCTCTCCAGAGAGATGTTGTACCTCCTGTAAGACTTTTTGTATTACAGTAGTATTTGCTTCACTTTGCCACGTCTCACCAGGCAGAGACATGTCTGGTGATGCAGGCGAAAGAATTCAAAGTGACAGTTTTTATTTTTTGTATTCCTGTTTTCGTAACCTGTGTTGAAGCAAGTGATTGAACAAGTTCTCCCTCCCCGGTTCACCTAATTAAGAAAAGATAAGGGCGTGCAAAACCTACTGACCCTCAGATATATATGCGAAGATCAAATGTTAATAAAGATTCATTGTAGATTAAATGATTTTGAAATAATGTTTCCTCAGTCTCTGAAACTACACATTTTCTTTAGCTTTACATTCTGTAACAAAGCACATACATACCTCCACCCCCACACATTTTGCTGAGCTGCACTTTGGCACAGAGGGTGTGACTATAAAGTCATAATAAACAGAGTGGCCAACAAAAACCACTTAACTAGGCCCACCTATATGGTATGACCTAGTTGAGGATAAGCCTCACTAAAATATTTCACCTGGCATGGATTCAAGTTTTGAAGTTGAATGAGCCTGCTTTTGTTTCTCACCAAGCCCAGAAGAAAGGGGACTTGTCAGGGAGGAGGAGGGAAAAGAAGGAAGGAATGAGTTAAGTTCTGAGCATAGTTAGTTCTTTTTCTTTGCTTCTTTTCAAACAAGCACACCACATTGAATAGCATGTGGAAAATTGGCATTTCCAGTGAATAAAAATTAACTGGCAAACAACAAAAGGAAAAATGAAGGAATGCTGTTGGATGCCTTTTGGCTTGTCTTGTCTTGTCAGAGAAAGAACATGTGTGAATTGAACGGTTTAAGATGAATTTTACCTACATGTCTGGCTCCTGTTCAGATGTTTTAGATTTCTTAGTCAATCCTGTTTACTTGTTAGGGTTTTTTCCTTCTTTTCTTTCTTTCTTTCTTTCTTTCTTTCTTTCTTTCTTTCTTTCTTTCTTTCTTTCTTTCTTTCTTTCTTTCTTTCTTTCTCTTTCCTTTTTTCCTTTCTTTTGCAAGTATGATTCTTCCATAGTTAAGGATAAAAAAGAGAAGACTGTAAGTAGTTTGGGTGAACAACTGTTCAGATGTTCCACTTCAGAACACTTGCTCTCTTTGGGGGAAATACATAAAAATTATTTAAAAAACCATAAGATCAACAGAAGTACCGATAAAGTTCTGGCCTTCAAATAAGATTGTTAATCTGATATTTTTTAAAAAGTATGTCTATTTAAGAAAACACATACAAAACTTTTTTGACATCAAAATACTTTTCTTAAGTCACAACAGCTCTCTCTCCTCCACAATATGCTACATTTTGTGGAGGGGAGAGAGCCTCACTTTATTCTGAGGAACTTAGACGTCTTTATTTGCCTCACTGTGCTGTAAAATTGTCCACTGACTGGATGTGTTTGGTCTTAGGAAAAAGCCAGAAGACAGCCACATACATGGCTGTCTTATTCCACGCTATCTGCCTCTGGAGTTCAACAACATCAAACACAAAATACAATTTGTATTTTTATCCAACAAAAATAATCCTCTAAGTACAGCATAGATATCCTTTATAATGCCAACCTTATCATGACTTGTGACTGAAGCAATTAATCAAAGCCAGACATCTGATGAAAGAACATATGTCCAGCAACAGAAATCAACCTTTGTGAAGAATATCTTCATGAAAAGTTGTACATGCTTATATTTTAGTGACAAAGATATGAAACAACTCATCACACATGTAAAGCAACTCACAACCAAGACCTTTCCAGCCATAGTAAGGTCATGGAGTTTTCACCACTTTCAGAAAAATGTCTTTATATTATAGTGATGGATGCTGCATTTTAAAGTGTTTAACTTGCAAAATAATTGGACATTGGCTTCATGAGAAATTATATCATAAGGAAAAAAATCACTTACAAATGATACTGCTTGATAAAGCCAGACTCCATAATTTGATATCAGAAAAGTAGGAACTTTTAGAATCATGGACAACTAATTCAGTTGGAAGGGGACTTAGATTGCTCAATATAACTACGTTATTTTATGAATGAGGAAGCTTAGGTTAATGATATTAAGTGACTACAGAGCAAGTTATGTGCAAAGCTTGGTTAAGACAATGTTTTCCAGACCTCCGGCTCTATTCGCATCACACCACAGCACATTTCATGTAGTTTCTGGGTGATATACTTGTCTCAACTTCATATCGGTATCTCTGGCATGAAGAGTTCAAAAGAGAATTAGGTATAGATTGGTGTTGTGGAGACTAGAATGGATATCAGAAGGTGGGGGCTAGGTAGAGGTGGGCAAAGCAGGGGGAATGGGGACAGTAAAGACTTCGCTTGGGGCAATGGGCGCATGATGCAGTGTGCGGATGATATTTTCTTGAGATGTACACTTGAAACCTTTATGGTTTTGTCAACTAATGTCACCCCAATAAATTTAATTTAAAAGTTTCCTTAGGAAACAGTGATAGCATCTCTCCTGAGCCCAGAAACATGTCATAGCTCACTTCAAATAAGTATGGAATAAAAGGAACATTCTACTCTTGAAAAGAACCAGAAGCTCAATGACTAAGAAAAAAAAAAATCATTCTGATGAGTTTTTGCTAGAAGTTGACAATAGCTTTCTGAAGACAAATATTTCTATAAAACCAAAATAAGAAAGAGAACTGTTGTTATATTTTTTAGTGACTTCTTTTTCAATTTCATTTCCCTGTGTGTGTGCATATAAACTGTGTTAATGTGTTTTTAAGAATTTGGACCATGAATAAAGAGTAAAAAATTTAGAAGTGTTTATTAAATCAAATATTCCCAATGTAAATTCCATGTTCAAAACTGGATTTATTCTATGATTGTTTTGTTAAAAATAAAATTACTAGATTTAAAACAGAGAACATTCAGCAGACTTTGAAAGGTTTGTAGTTGTTGACTGTAGCAGCAGGTGATTAAGAAAGTGTTCAGAAACTATTTTGCATGGGCCTCCAAATTATTCATCATTTGAATCAGGCCAGTGTGTTCAGCTTCCACAGACCAGCTTAGTATCACTGCCAAATTAAAGCTGGCATTTTGAGAGCTTATTGAATCATATTGTGTGGCTGTTTAGAATTTTGCAAAATAAGAAAGAATAATTATTGAATATGGGAAAGTACTTGCCCGTGAAAATAAGTTTTTAACTCTGTTCCTCTAAAAATAGTGTTCTATTTTTGATACCTCATATTTCTCTCATATGCTGGTGGATATGCAGCTAAGCCTCAACATTCATCTTCCTGGAAACTTCCTCCATCTTCCTTTGGCTCATAATAGCTTGATTCCAGTACTACATGATAGGCTAATTTAACCCTTCAGGAAACTAATACTGAAAGGATTTCTAATCACATTTTTCTTCTGAGCTCATCTTTAAAGGCACTTCATCAAAGTCAGCTAAAATAAAAGTTCTTACACTCTTTTTCTCTCTAACTATTGAATTTTTCATAGATGCTATTTGGCTATAATATTGAAATAAGGAACTATGCTTTACATTAAAAACAACGATTTGCTTTCTGAAAGTTCAATATGCACAAATGGTTAATTATTTATAAAATTTGTGTTGCCTATAATACCACACATTATACATCCTTCGAGGATCACCGAAATGACTCTCTGTTCCATCTTACTCTCAGCAGTAAGAAGCAGCCAGATGGGACCTACGACACTGCATGGAAATCTCCTTGGCCAGAGCACCCCGTCACTTAGGCACATTTTCCACTTTGTGTGTTACTACAGGCAGCAGTGTTACTAACGTTCTGTCACCACACGACAAAGATCCCTTTCCTCCAGTATCCACCAACATTCCCTCACTTTCCTTTGAGCTCTTCCAGCAGCCTTGTCGAAGATGGTCAGGCTTTGCTTAAAGTCTCTTCAAGGTCTCTTATGTTTTTCCCTAACCCTCTCCTTGGATGCCTCCAGATTCTTCCTGTTACCTTATTGCAAAGCCACTGTTATATTTTAAACCATTTGTCGTGATAGCCCGCCATTTCCAAGCATGGAAATTTGTATCAGTTATTCATTCCTAGGCAACAAATCACCTCAAAACCAAGTGGCTTAAAACAACCGTATTATTATTCTTTATAACTTCTGTGGATCAAAAATTTTGAAGCATCTTCCTGGATGGTTCTTGTTTGAGGTCCTTTACAAAAACGTGTGTCTTATATTTCAGCTAGTAAAGCAGTCACTTGAAAGTGTCACTGGGGCTGGTGGATCTTCTTTTCAAGATGGTTTAATCATTGGGCTGGCAGGATGAGGCTGGTTGCGGGGAGAGGCCTCAGTTTGCCGCCACATGGATCTCTTGGTAGGGCTGCATGAGTGTCCTGTGGCTTTGCAACAATGAGAGACAATTCTTCATGGGTCTCTCACATCCAGTGAGCAAAAAAACTGAAAACTCCTCTGGTTCTCAATTAGCTTTTCAAAGATGTTTGTGTAGCAAACACTCTTGGTACCTTGGTAGATAAAGACAATCTCCCATCAGAACACAGGGAAGTTTATTTTTCTTCTCCCACAAAATAAAGGTAATGTCTCCTTAACAGGAAGATCAGGCAGGTTTATTACCCTTTGTAAAAAACTGGGTTTCCTAAACTTCAGGTTCATCTCCTTTAATGCAACCTACTGTATGAATAAGCATCATCTGGTTCACTTTGCATTGGTCAGTGGGAACTGGGGCTCAAGGATTGACACAATGCTGTTACTTTAGGCACTTCCATTGTTTTGACCAATACATTGTCCTCTGAGTGTGACCCTGGAGTCTCAAGCCTTCTACTACTACCCATGAAACTGTCAGGATGACTTGTTGGCTTGCAGATGAGGTCAGATCTCAGATCTTTCACAGTTCCTGACAGGCTGCTGCCTTCCCTGTTGGAATGATCCAACAGGCCAAGACAGAAACTCAGATGACTCTTCTACCTAGCTGAGAAAGCTATACACTGTCATTCCCACAAAATTCTATTGGCCGGCCCTGATTTAATATAAGAGTCTAAATAAACCTGGAAATACCAGAAGGTGAGGATCATTAGTGTTATCTTGATACCTGGCCACCTCAGGGCTCCTAAAAATTGTAAAAACTTGATCTCTGGAATAACATATTATCTTTGTTTCTTGCAGAACTCTAACTAGTTTTTTTTTTCATATACTATCTACTTAAAATATTTTTTTTTACTGAACTGCAATTGCTTTAAAAAATATTCTATATATCGTAGGGACCAGTATTTCCATATAAAATGTGGTGAGTAGACCTATAAAAATAGAAAATATTTCTTAGTGTAATTTGTTGTCTAATAAACAGAAGAAATCTAAGCACCGAATCAAAAGTGGGACACTACCCTTATATAACAGATATATACCTACAATATACCTACATATATACCTACAATATACCTTATATACCTACAATAACAGATATGACTGGCTGATTTCGATTGGGGTTTCTTTTTCTGCTTCATCAAAATTATCTGAACAGTGTAAAATTGAGAGAATAAGATTCGTGATCATATTTCAAACACTTGGTCCATATGAATTTGTTAAGAGTGAAGTAAGAAGAAAGGAAAAAAAGGATAAAAACAGTGTAATTCATTATAATAACTTAATTGGAAAATAACCACTAAAATAAAATATTTTATTTTTAATTATTTTTTAATTTAAAATCCTTTTTAAAAATTATATAATTAATAATTTAGGTAGGGAAATAATTTGTATTAATCCCTTGATTGTGACAATTATAATTATGGAGTTCAACTGAATTTTTGTGGAAGTGTACTAAAATTTCCAAGAGCAAGTGAGATTAAGTTGAACACATATAGTGATTTTCCATTTTATGTATATTTAAATTGTAAATTCAACTTTGTAAGTTAAGAGAAAGAAGAAAAGTGGTTTTTCACAAGACGAAGCCCTTAGCTATAAGCCAATTACTTCTTCTGATACTGAAAGAAATAATAACTTATCTCAACTCTAGGGAAAAATTGTTTAATGAAGTGAACTTCTTGAGATATAAAATGATACCCAAACAATGTTACTCTATTTCATATGCAATTTGATGAACTATCAAGGTTAATTTTGACATTTGCAATCCTTCCGATAAATGTCTTTAGAATCTAATTACTGACTATACTGCAGCCACACTATGAATATCTTTATGAAATTTTAAGACAGAGGCAAAAAATAGAGATTAGAGTGTGGTGATGTTTTTCTTTTAAATGCATGTAAATCAAACCACCATCTCCAAGCGCGGCCCCATTTCAGTTCACAGTCTCAGCTCAGCTACAGCACAAGCCAGCACAGGCTTCTCTGAGGAGCTGTGGCTGAGAAGTATCCAAAGGCCTGCCACAATCTCTACGGAAATAATTTCCAAATTCTTATGCAGTTATTATATTTCCTGGCCTGGGAGCATAATGAGTTTAAAGCATTAATTAGAAACACATTCCATCTTTTGCCTCCCGTGGTTAAATTGTTTAATTAAAGACCTTGAAGCCTTCTGGGCAAAACAATCAGCACATGGTGTGATCATCTCCCTCTTGTTCTCTTCGCTTTGAGCTTCTTCATCTTTTGGAACTTAATTCATTTATTCTAAGACTGTTTGGCACTCTCCACTTAGGCAGCAGTAGACAAAAGAAGTCAATAGTAGTTTGGTTTTGTAGATTCTCAGAGAGATTGACTTCTGATGTTTGAAGATAGTCACGCATTGCACAAATATTTATTGAGTGAATGCCAATTAAAGTTCCTGACACGCTGCTGGATGTTTTGAAACAACCGATGAATCAGACGTAGCTCTTTGTTTCTGTGGGAGTGCTCACGCAGGAAGAGGAGATGGCACAAGGACAGAGCTATCTACAAGGCAAAGAAGCAAGGGGTAAAGGCCATGTTAAAATGTTAGAACAATGAAGTGAAGAAATTATTTCTTGATAGGAGGAATTAAGAAAAGATGTAGGGGTGAAGCGGGATTTAAGGTCCACTAGAAAGGATTCAGATGTGTAGAGGATGAGGAATGGCAGACCACTGAAAAATTAACAGAGAGAACAAGAAGGCAAGGGGAATGTGATTTACCAAATCAAAGGCTGTAAAAGAAAATAATGGGAAATAATTTTGAGTGAAGATAAAGCAGGGAAGCCGGACTTCAAATTCTACAGGTGATAGGGAATCACTGAAGTTTCCGTTTTTCCTTTTTAAATAGGGATGTGACATAATCAAAATTTGCTTGAACACAAGAGAGCGAGGGTAGTGAGACCATTTAGAAGGTCAAATCATGCAGAGTCAAGTTGGGGCTTTTCAACGATGTGGGCTCTATTCCAAGACCAGGAAAAAGGCATCATTAAGGGGTTATTAATTGAGAAACTAGTTATTCAGATCTGTATTTTAAATAGCTAACTATAGGGCAGAAATTGGACTGCAAGGAGTAAGAATAGAAACAGAGACAAAAGAAGCTAGTCTGTCTCTTATAACTCTCAGTGTTTGCTCTTTGGTTTTTTGTTTGATCATCCATTTTAGACAATGACAATGCTTCTGGTTTAATTTGGTATCCTCTTTCAACCATCTGTTTGATATCTACTTTCTGGTTTTTCAACCGGTGACTATAGTAAGAAATGTCCTTGTCTTCAGTAGAATCAATAGACTGGATCCACTCAGTATGTGGGTTTCCCAGTAGGAGGATGAGAAGGTAGTTACAGAGAAATACTGCTATTTGTCATGTGTATTGTGGCTGCAGGTTTTTCTATGTGTGGTTGTGTGTGTGTATGTACATGAATGATGCCCATCTCAATGTTAGAGTCACAGTGCTGAAGCCAGGTATAGGAGAGTATGAGATGGGCCTGTGAACATAGGTGTGGGACAAAGGGAATCAGAATTCATGTTTTAGGCTCAGTAGTCTCAGGGAGCAAAAACTCGGAAACATTTCTCTGTGGGAATAAGTGGAGGGAAGACACTGTATCCAAAATAAAAGAGCTATTTAATATCCTGCCAAACAGAGCACCCTGAACAATGGCAGACTGGAGAAGGAAGCCTTTTTACAAAGAACCTTAACACAAAGCCTATGGGAAGAAAGAGGAGTGGTAATGATGAGGCAAGTCAGAATTTCCTCATTTATTTTCTTTAACACCAGAGAACAGGGTGTTTGGTCAAAATTCTGTCACCTCAAGTGCCCCATGAGTAACCAGTTTTTATACCTTTCAGTTGGTAATAAGGGTAGTTGAACCTATTATAAATATTTCTTTTTGGTGAGTAGAAAGAAATCTTCTGGGGGACAAAAGACAGCAAATATTCTTTGCTGGCCTATTTCAATATTGTTGTATGAATTCTAAGACTCTGTGACTAAATTGACATTGCATGAAATGCACTTTTATGAGTGACAAAACACGACATGGCAAGATATGGAGTCTCTTATTCTAAGTTACACTGAGCAAATTGGTCTGGTACCGTCCTACATACAGTTTATGATCTGGTGAATGAGTGGGTTTGCCTTTGTGAGACTAAGAGACAAAGCTTAAAATCCAATAAAAAAGGAAAATTGATGGCATGGATGAGAAGATGGCTTACCACCAAAGTTAGCATGAGTGGCACTGTTTTTATGACTTGCTACTTATACTTGATCCCAAAGCTTACCATAATGAAATGTAAGAAACCATTCACAACATTCAGCTTGTGAAAAATACTTGCTTTCCTAAGATGACATGCCTGTTCATGACACTGCATTCAATTCAGCTATTAATAATAAGAATTCTAGCTTAAAAAATTATGAAACAAAGAGCCATTAAGCCCCAGTCTACAATCATTCGCCACATACTAGTAAATGCTGTTCATGTCATCCAAAAAATTATTTCATGTTTGTCACAGAATAATAACAAACCCAATTTCATGTTAAAAGTATATGTATTTGCCAATAATTATAGTCTGAAGTAAAAATAAAACTCTTTAACCACAGAAATGTCCCAGTGTTTCAATATTTGCCTATATTGATTTTACATTGTTTTTTTCTGACATTTGTTCATTAATTCATGTACTCAAGAGGTGTTGCAATTTTATCCATTGTCAAACAGCATAGATCCCTGTTCTCAAGAACATTTATTCACGAAGACAAATTTATTAGAAAGACAAATATTTGCCCCCTATATAAATATATAAAAATGATGTATGGTAGAGTATTTTCCACATTTTTTCCATATAGAGTATGTGTAGACATTTAAAAAAATGACTTTACAAATCAGTAGTTGCAAACTAGTTACTGGGATGTGTAGCACAGCATAGGGAATATAATAGATGACATTGTAGTAACCATGTATGGTGCCAGGCGGGCACTGCACTTATCAGGGAGATAGCTTCATAAATGATATAAATGCCTAATCACTATGCTCGGCACCTGAAACTAGTATAAAATAATATTGAATTTCAATTGTAATTAAAATTTGAAAAATGATTTTAGCCTTTGAAGTTGGCTTAAATAGTTTTGCCTACTCTGAGGTTGAAAAAAAGTTTCTCCTGTATATTTTCATAGTATATTTCATTTTTCTATTTATATAATTAAACTTGCTAATATTAATATCATTTGAAAGACAAATTTTAAATGTCTAGCAGTTCACCAAGCACCATATGCTATTTTCTCCACCTAAAAAAAATGAAATAGATACTATTCCTATTCTTGGAAATTTCAATGTTAATTATTTATTATTTTAAGTTATTTTTATAAATATTTTGGGATTTTTTCTGAATGTACTTAACTCATTTTATTAATCCGAGTAGCTTTTTCAGTGACAATTAAACCATAGTTTAGTTATTGAAACTCAGCTTAGGCCAGTTACCTTCAAAATGTCCTTAATTATAACCTCAGCTGGACTTGGCAACACTGTGTCTGCTGGCAACTCTTTCCAGTTTGCCTTGTGAATAGTCCAGATTTTTACCTTTCTCACCTACCAGAGGACTGGAAGATGAAAGCAATGAGATTAAAGAGGGATATAAATTGCAAATACATGTTTTACTAGAGACTAATTGCCTGGAAGTAGCAAAAGGACAACAAAATGAGAAGAGAACCATTTTCTCCTTTCTCGAATTCTACCATTGGGTGAATAAACAAGGGAAAATGCATTTTCAGATCTTAAGTACTTTCATTTGATTCTGAGGGTATTTAACCATTTGATTGTTTTGTTATTATTGTTGTTTCTCACAAGGGCCACTTAAAAATCTTATTTAAAATTATCTTCACAGGGGCAGTATTATGGTGTAGTGTTACAGTAACTGGGTTCACGTTGTCTGGATTTGAATCTCAGTTCCACATCTTAGTGTTGTATGAGGTTCAGTCTCTTTATCTGTAAAATACGGACATAGTTGCTGTCTCATTGGTCCGATATAGGGATTCAGTTAGTATTCCTAAAGGACCCCAGTCATGTCTGGCGCATAGTAAAAAATTGATAAATATCATTATTGTTAATACTATTATAACCCCAAAGCAGCCAACGTTACTTTATTGAGTGAAAAAGTGTTTTTTGAAGTTAGCTATTGAACATATTTTGGTATTGTCCAGGTGAAACTATGAGCTCATTATTTTTTTATTTCATATTCAACCAATTATGATCATGTAAAACCATCACCTGAATGTCCCTTTTACTTTTATTATTTCTCACATGACAAAGCTACTATTTAAATTCATAATATTTTATGGACTTTTTTTTACCCATGACAGTTTCAGCTCTTTGTAGTCTTAACCTCTTAACCCAATTTTTTAATTTCTTACTTTTATTCTTACTGTCTGAACAGAGAGATAATACAAGTTAAAATAATACAAGGATGCTTGAGGTGAACTTGAATTTTAACTCGTGTGTGTCATTTGTTATCAATGTATGAGTTAGTGGACAAATAATTCAGCTGCTCTGAGACTGAAGAGCTTTAAGTCTAAAACTCTAAAACTAACTATATAGAATTACTGCCAGCATTAATTATTACATATTTAAAATACTTAACAAGGTTATGGCACATTATACATATTCAACGATAAAGTTAAATATAAACAGCAGAAAAGGAGAATGTATTTTCAAAACATATAATACATAAGTAAGAAAAATTAGAATAAAAATGAGATGTCACCTTTTACCTTTAGTGTTAGAAAACGAATAAATATTTTTAAAAAAAAACAAAAACAAAAACAATCCAGGTGGCAGAGGGCTAGAAAAACTGGAAGTCTCACAAATTGTTGGTGATAAGGTAAAGCAAGTAAGAAAAGTCAGTAAATGCAACAGGCTGAGAATCCAGCAAAAGAGTCTAAGAATGAGCAAGCGTTAATCAAAACCAAGGTAAAGGAAGAAGCTTGTTGACACTGAACTGAAGGTCACCTGAGTTCTCTTTAAATCAATGGCTCCTCTCATTTTAATGTGACTATGAATCACCAGGTGGTTTACTTAAAATGCAAATGATTGGCTGTAGGTCCAAAAAGTTCCCACAGGGGAGATCGCACTTGTATTACCAAAGTTCAAGTACTTCCTGCTAAAGCAGTCCTTTAAACAAGAGTAAAGAACTCACGGACTTCTGGCCAAGATGGAGGCATAGGTGGAAACACTGTACCTCCTCTCACAACCAAGATTAAGGACAACAAATATTTATAAACAATAACACAACCAGAACACAGAAAATTGAAATACGGAAGTCGACAACCATTCAACCAGACCGACAGCGTCACAACTTGGCGACTAGGCTGCCCCGCCCTGGTGAACACCTACAGCTCCGCTCCTCATCTGCAACAGGC
>PVKM010006952.1:12595-42881 GCA_004027735.1 Carollia perspicillata | reverse complement strand
CCTATCCTTTTTTAACAATTTTTTAAAAAGATTTTATTTATGTATTTTTAGAAAGAAGGGATGGGAAGAAGAAAGAGAGGGAGAGAAACATCAATGTATGATTGCCTCTTGCACGCCCCTCATGGGGACCTGGCCCACAACCCAGGCATGTGCCCTGACTGGGAATCCTTTGGTTCACAGGCTGCCGCTCAATCCACTGAGCCACACCAGCCAGGGCCACCATGCCTGTCTTATAATAAGAGGTCTATAAATGTTAACATCCTTACTAGAAGTTTCCACATATGAATCTTTACCCAAGGCACTGGCAATCCTGGGAAGTTCTTTCAGCATTCAGATGATTAGGTCTGAACCCCAAGGGGAAGTTCCCAGTGCAAGGGAGCAGCCCAGCCAGATGGCAGGGAGCCCAGAAAGAAGTCGCTGCGGCAGCTGAGACTCTTTAGGAAACTGCCGGAAGGAGGGTGTCCGCCAGACCTGGTGACCACCTGCTGTCTACAGTTATCCAAAGCACCTCCTTTTCCTTCTCAAAATGTCTCAGTTTCGATGGCAAATTATATGGTCAGACTACTGATCGAGAAAACCAAGATTTTAAGGCAGAATTTAAGGGAGCAATGGCACTATGTGCCTGAGCAGGTAATTCATAGTCATTCTTAGTTTGTGTGAATTGGGAAACAAAGGGTTGAGGTCATTCTTAGTTTGTGTAAATCAGGAAATCGGGTTGAGGCCGTAAGAGTAGGGATGAAGAAGAGTCCCTACATTAGCTCGTGAATACCGAAGAAAAAGCTGAGGTCCCACTAGCCACGGTCACAGCCAGAAGGCCAGCTGAGGCCAGCTGAAGGCAGGCCCTGGGGAAACCAAAGCAGGGAGGCGGGAATCAGTGTCTGGGGAAGATGTGGAGACCCGCGGGTGTGGAGAACACAGACCCGGGAACAGCCAGAAGTGCGGAGTAAGAGGAACCTGGGGAGGAGTAAATGCAGGAATCATACCCAGTGGCTGGTGAGCTCTGCTGTCCGTTGCCCTTCAGCCTTTGAACTTGGGGTGTGTGGGATGGACATAGTGGTCATCGGCTCTGTCCATCTGAATTTAATTGTTTGGTCCTGAAAACTTCTCTGTGGCCTCCGTCCTTTTTCTCTCCATCATGTGAAAGCTGGTTTAGTTCACTGATTTGTTTATTTTGCCATCTTTATTCAACATCAACTATGTGCCAGGCTTTAACTGAAAAGACAGAGTTCTTCCCTTCAAAAAACGAGTGTGTAGAGAGATGGAACTGCACAGGTAAACACCCGAATTAAAAGCAGCATGATGAACGCTCTGTTAGACGTAAGCCATTGGAGGAAGGGCAGCAGCGGCTTCCCAGAGGCAGTCTCAGGTTAAACGTTCCTTCCTCCCGAAGAGAAGTCTTGAGCTGTGCAGTTAAAGAAACCTTCCTAGTTACTGTCAAATCAGCTTGTTTGGTTTTAATCATAAGCTTTATCACTACTTAAAAGTTTCCTATTATTTATTCACCTCCTCTTTCTCTGTTACACACACACACACACACACACACACACACACACACACACACACGAGAATATCCGGTCCATGACTACAGGAACTCCCAAGGCCGCTTGTGCCTGGCATTTTATATGTTCTCCATAAAAATGGAACTTAACTGCTCACTGAGCTCATTTTGAAACAGGTGGAATTAATCCCGTAACAGGCATGGCTGTGAAGGGTTTTCCAGATGTTGCTACGTGTTCCAAAACATGAGAGGCCGGAGGACTTGTTCGGAGTAAAGTGACCGCTGTTACTTTTAGAGACGAGACTGGACTAGATTTTGAAGGCTCTCGCACATTACAGTAAGGACTCTAGATTTCTTTTTAATGCTGAAGGCAGTGGGGAGTCACTGAAAACTTTTAAGTAGGGCAGCAACAATGTAGTCACTGTCAGAAGTGTGAAGAATGAATTGAAAACGGGAAAGGCCGGGAGCAGAGAAGGCAATTAAAAAGCTGCTGACTTGTCCAACAGTCAGTTGAATAGAAATGTCTGGATTGTAGGCAAGAGGTTTGGGCTAAAATACTAATTTGGGAATTATTAGAGAGTAGCTGAAGGCAGAATAGTAGAGATGAGTTCACCTAGAAAGAATGTATAGTGTGAAAGGAGAGAAAGTATGAAATTCTTAGCAATGCCAACACTGGCGGACAAAGGAATAAGAGGGAAAACAAAGGAGCCTGAAAAGGATCAAACAGGAATAAGAGAAATAGCATCTTGGAACCCAAAACAGAGTAAAAAACAAGTGAGTAACAGGAGTGTCACAGGACACACGCTAACGATGTTAGTGTGATACTCAACGATGTTAAGTATAACAAGTACTGAATGCCTTCGTTTTCCCCCAAACACATTGTATTGCTGGGTCTAAAGAAGATAAGGTGGACATGTGTTAGTGCCCTAATTTGGAAGAAGTTGGGTACAGTTTAAAAAGAATGTCTTTAAAGAGATGACCGAGCAGAAATGTCGCAACTTTGTTTTTCTGTGCTGGTTGTAGTTCAGTGGCAGCGGGAGATCCTTCCCCCAAACCCCGAGTGATGGGATTACAGCATTTTGGTTTATACTTTTGTGCATTGTGTTCCTCAGTTGGTAATCTTATTTTATGCATTGTATCCAACTTTTACTTCTTATAGTATTAATACAAATCCCTGTTATTTATAAAGATCTGTAAAGTTTCACATCCAAGCTTCCATGAAGAAAGTGCTGTTGACTGCCTGGAGGAAAGGTAACGGTCTCCCCCAGTAGTCACTGCCTCCCCCAGCGCCCCCTGCGTAGACATCCCTGTTCTGTCTAGAGAACCCAGCATAGTGTCGATAGGACCAGTTTCTTCTCCGTGCTCCTCCATCCAAACAGGCACTGCTGAGGGAACAGGAGAATGTTGTCAGAGCCCATTCCTAGCCTTCCAGGCTAGATGACAAAAACTTACAGTGAGCACAGAAAACTAAATATTAAATGAATGAGAAAAAAATTGGCCATTGTAGAGGGCCTGGGGCTCTATCTTTGGGGAGAGGGGCGTATTTCTCCTTTCCATAAATTTCACACCGCAGAGCAATTCTACCAGATACTCTTCCTGGGCTGAGTCTCGATTCCCAGCATCTTCGCTTCCCTCGTGGGGTCGTGCTATCTCTCAGTGCTGCTTCTGTAACAGGCAACAGCTGGTAGGGAGGAATCCCAGGCCAGGCGAACTATAACAAGGCCAGAAACACAGAATAAAGAGCATCACAGTATTGAGCCAAGTGACCCAAAGAAAGTCAGCACTGAGGACCTATATCCAGGTGTAGCGGGTTGGATGGGGCTGGTCCAGACCCTGAAGTTTACAGCAAGATTTTAGATCAGACCCAAGTCAGAGCCAGGGGGACCATAATAAACCAGAGTCCAAATCTAGGTGGACAGTGCCAGACAGCACCCCGAGGAAACCGGCGTGCTCCAAGTCCATTCAGACAAAACCAGGCTTGTGTGGGATCGAAGGAGTCAGAGATCAAACAAGGGCCTTGGGTGGTAAGAGAGGACCTTGATAGCTGGCAGCTTTTTGATTTGGACTTGATTTTTTTTCTACTTCCTGCCAGTCCAGAAATAATCTGAGTGAATGGGCAAAAGCAAATAGTGGTTCTGAAAAGGTAAATTCTGGCAGCTTGATTTTTCCTTCTGTTACACTAATCTTTTTGCTTGTCCCCTATTCATTGGGCAATGCAAGAAAAAAAATTTTATCAGCAGAATTTACTTTTGATTGCTCTGTTTGATGCTCCTCTTCTCTGCTTAGCATCCCTGTGTTCTCCTCACTAGATACAGGAAACCCTTTCCTGCTGGGTCATTCCCACAGCCTCACAAAGGAGCCTCACCTTTTCTCAGCTGGAAGCTCAGTGTTTAATAGGTTGGCCCCCATTTCCCTTTTCTGTATTACTGTGTGAAATGCTACTTAGTTTCCTGCTTAAAAGGCTGTTCACTTCCTGTGCCCTCAGTCTAGTCCATCTCTCCCTTGTGCGTGGTGTGCCTAGCTTCCTCTCTCGGATTACTTGTGGAGGCTTTCTGTCACCATCTATCCAAAGTAGTCCCAGCGTTTACCTTTTATGTCGCCATCAGATGACCATGTTTTATTTTCATTCTAGAACTCACCACTACCTGGTTTCTTTTATCTTTACTTTCTAGGAAGATCTTGTCTTCATCAGTGTTGTATTTTTTTGTACCTAGAACAGTGCCTGGCATATAGTAGACACTCATTATCTTTCCTTTTGACACTCAATATCTTTGGAATGACTGAATGAGAAGAAAAATTTGACATGCTTTTTCATTTTTGTCAGTATGTGTATGTGGTTAGCTTTCTATTAGCTAATTTATTTTGAGGAATTTACAGATCGATCAAATCCATCCAGGCCCCCACAAACAGGTTTACCTATATTCTTATGTGCTGAAACTATTTGTCTCTATCTTGATCTAAAGTCACTTGCTAGAAGTGTATAGATTAAAACCTTGTACAAGCTTAGCATCTAATAGTATGAAAGGTGCAAGAGAGTATAGGTTGTCAGAAGAAATGGGTAAGTTTCAGGAGAATTGCCTTGATTAGTGGAAGACTAGAGATACCACTGGATTTCCTGCAATCCCTCAGTAACGACTTAGCACTTAAAAATCTTCTTGGCAAAGAAAGGGTAAGATGGTCATAGATGAGCTGCCAGATTTAGGGATGAAAGGAATGTGTGACGAGGAAATGAGCCATGAAGAGGAGCGAATTTAGACATTTTAACTATAGAAACATTAGCTTAGACTTGAGCAGGATGCGAAGCTACGAAAGGAGGTTCTAAAGAAAAGGAATGCTGAGCAGTGACGGGAAAGGACGCGGCTGTGGATCTAACACTCCTGAGGAATTCGAGGACTCGGGCCACAGGGTAGCTTCGGGGAGCGGGCCAACATTTGGACGGAGGTAAACAGGGAAAAGCCAGATGGTGCCTTTTAAAAAAAAAATTGGAGGTAAAATTCACAGAACATTCACCCTCCTAGCCATTAAAGTATATCATTCGCAGGCTTTTAGCACATTCACAGAGTTGTGCCGTCATCAGCAGTATCTAATTCTAGGACATTTCAATCCCCCAGGAAGAAATCTCACACCCATTCAGCAGTCACTTCCGTCCCTGTCTCCCTCAGCCCCTGGCAGATCCCTGAGGAATTGCTTATTCCGGACATTTCACGTAAAGAGAATCATTCAGGGTGGGGCCTTTGTGACTGGCTGCGTGCACTCAGCATGTTGTCAAGGTTCCCCCATGATGTAGCATCTATCAGTACTTCATGCCTTCTGTGACCGAATCATGTGTCTTTGTGTGGATTTATTTGTTGTTTCCACCTCTGACTCTTGTGAGTGGCATTCTGCTGTGATCGTTGCTGTACTGTGATCAATTAAAAAATGCCTCTCCTGCCTCCATTCTGAGCTTTTCCTTTTAACGATTTTGTGTAAACTTTACATTTAAATGCTGATTACACGTTATACAAATCCTGTGTTAAACATTCAGAACGACTTATTCCACTGAATTTTAAAGGATTTTAAATGAAGTTAAAATTGCCTGGAAAATTGCAAATTTAAAAACATTCTTCTCTATTAAATCATCCTGATTTTGTTTTCTGATGTTAGCAGCCAGACGTCTGCATAGTTTTTAAAGTAATTATGTGTCAGTTGATTTTCATAGGCTCTGGGAACCTCTGCTGTGGATTTGACCTGGCAGAGATCATATTTATAGACCAGTCCTCCCCCTTCCTCCACCCCTTCCACACTGGCGTGTACCGCCTGCCCCAGTAAGCACGCCCATCGAATAGAATCTGACCTCTCTTTCCAAGTACTCCGGAGGTGTGAGGTTTATCCCCATGGGAGTTGGCCCTGTGTTTTTAGCTTCATATACCATTATTCTCCCCTACAGTTTCAGAATTAGAAGCTGTGGGCATTTTCTGTAGAGTCAGAGCTTTTAAATAATAATGACTGTGATAATAACATGCTAGTGGAAAAAAAACAAGTCAAACTTTTCATAGGCTTGGTTTGTTTTATACACACTAGTTCTTCAGCATCTGAAGAATATTTAGGTTTTTTTATTCAAAACTAAAATCTAAAAATATAGTCTGGTTCTTAAGAGAAATTATGTTTGACTACAGAGTACCTCTGTATGGGTCAGGTGACTCTCTCTCTCTCCATCTCTTCCTCTCCCTTTTCATAAGCTTCTGTATGAGACCTAAGCTCCCCGAGAGCAGGGACGGCCATATACGGCTGTCCCTCGTTATCTCCAGGAGATTGGTTCTAGGATCCTTTGCAGACACCAGAACCTGTGGATGCTCAAGTCCCTTATATAAATGGCACAGGATTTGCATATACCCTGCATACATTCTCCCATATACTGTAAATTATTTGTAGATTATTAGTACTACTGAATACTATGTAAATACTATATGAATAGTTGGTACACCATATTGCTTAGGGAGTAATGACAAGAAAAGAATGTCCATACATGTCTTCCTCAGACACAATCACCATATGCCTGACTACATAATACAGGCCAGCAGTGTGACTTCTTATCCAAAAAATAATTCCGTTTGTGGTTGGTCGAATTCATGGATATGGAACCCACAGATACTGAGGGCTGACTGTGAATTATATCCGTTATGGTGGCTAGCGCAATGGACTACAGATAAACCCCTAGCTGAATGAAGACTCCAGAGATTGTACCACACATCCATTTGGGCATTTGAGTGAGGCCAGAGTGGGGAAGAGGAGAGAATCGTGAGTCTGTGTTCATACTGCTCTGGAAACACCTCTGAGTCATCTAGGAGGAGAGATGACAGGTGAGCAGTTGTCTGTAGTTGGAAATTGAAAGGAAGCCTTGGGCTTGGGTGAAATCCCCTAGGGACAAATTCTCGAAGGAAAAGAGGAGAAACTATAGCAAACTTGGCCTCAGCTTTGAGCAACTCTCAAGTTCTGTTTAACTATCAGATCATGTGACACAATATATGTACTTTTTTAAATGTGAAAAGTACACCTTTAAAATATGTAGACAGTATAAAATTTTTATATCCTCTTTGTTTTCACATGAAAGTTGTCACCAAAAGGTGTTTGTGTACCTAGACACAAGAATGGTGATGCAGATTTCAAGCTAGGCTAGTCGTTGCTCTCATTAATTTTTCAAAGCACTGTCAAAAATAAAGGGTGAACTTTGAAGGCCTCCCTCCCCTTGCAGTGGTAGTTCAAGTTCTCTCACTTGTCTGGAAAACAAACAAATGTCACTTCTCTCACAGATACATGTATAGCTAGCTGACTCTGATGCTTTCAAGCCGGGGAGTCCAACCTGCGGCCCAACACACAACCATACATTTACTTAAAACATTAGGAGATTCTTTTGTGATTACGTGTTGCAATGTATTTAACATGTGGCCCAAGACACCTCTTCTTCCAGTGTGGTCCAGAGGCGCCACAAGGTCGGATACCCCTGCAAGGGAATCCGTGGAACGTCGTCTGAGTACTCTCTCTGTACAACTTCAGCTCCCCTTCCTAAAGCATTGCTGCTCATTTGGGTTTATGTCTTTTGTTATCATTTCAAAATAGTGTCAGAAGTGATTCGGAGAGATCTTTTCTATTTTGTTAGAAACTGCTTGTGCTTAAACGTTTGGGAAAGTCGAGGTTTGGGAAGTCCCTGTGAGTATGATTAGAATGCGACATCAGCAAATCAGACAATCACTCAAGGGAGTCTGTAAATTAGCATGCCAAAGAGCTACACCAGGCAACTAATCATCACATGTGGCTGTTTTTATCTTCTACTGCTAAGCTTGAGTTAGATTTATTTCTAGTAGTTTTTATAAAAATAAGGAGATAAATCAGTAAATTTGAAGTTTAATGACTTGAGTTAGAAAACTTTTGAATTTTAAGATGGTCACAAATGACTCGAGTAGCTCTGATTTGCCTTCCATTCGAGTGGGGTTAAAGGCAGAGAACGGAGAAAAGCACGCTTAGTGTTTTCACTGCTCGTAGTCGTTAACCTTACTAATTGTACTGGGGAGCAAAATGGAGCAGGTTTGTCCCTTCTTTATATTGCGCTTCTATGTGTTATTAAAATTCGTATTTGATTTAAATTCAGTAATATATAATTTGCTCTTAAAGCAAAGATAATTTGAATACTGAGTGGTTCGAGAGACTGGGAAATCACAGTTCTTTAAAACTATAGTCATATTTGAATTAAATATTAAGTAATAAGGCCATCTAGTGGTAAAATTCCCAGGTTATAGTTATTAAAAGTCTGTCACCTGCCTTACTAAATGTGGACTTCAAAATTTATCAGATGTGCTGGATAATAGTTACAAAGTTTTCTAGAAAATGGCTTAAACAAAGGTATTTTCCCCCTTTTATACAGAATGAAGTCTCTTTGGTTATGTTCTAAAACTCCTCTCTACAAAGTACTAATTCAAATGCAGTATTTTTCTTGACTGTAATAATTAAGAGCCACAACCAGTACCTGTAAATAATAAGCATTGGGAACAGAGTGGGACTGCGGATTGTTGAAGTTCATGTAGTTAACCTTTCTTCAGCCTCTTTGGCAAAATCAGGGCCTGTTATGAGCCAGGAAATGAGTAAGACTGAGGTCCTGCCTAAAAGCACATGATTGCTGACCTGTGTGTGTAGAATATTTCCAAAGTGTCCACCAGAGACAATCTGCTTATTCAAAGTGCTAACCTGTGTGGGGAGACGCAGAAATCTGCACTTCAGGTGAAGGCCTTTGAGTTATTTTAGGTGACTAGTTTGAGAATGATCCTATACGCAATATAAAGATCATACAGTAAAATCTGCTATGTGTGAACTTAGTTATATGTATAAATTTAATGCATGTATGTAGATGTTAAACATTTGGAAAGGAAAGAACACATAAAATCCATCATACATTTATAGTTTCCCAACATGCTTCTCAAAATAACAGAACAAAGAGACAAACTGAAAACAAGCTCAAGTGGTATGCTTTTTAACTCTGCATTATTTCCATGTTTAACATTGACATTTTTGAACAAATGATATGTAATATCCTGAATATTTCTTACTACCGAACAGTACGTTTGCTAAATATCAACAAAGGGCAGTTACATTTACATGAGCTGCCCCCATCCTCTCTTCCTCTCTAGCTCTCCCTCCATTTGGAGGTTACCTCATAGCTCAACAGGTTTTCTCTCGTTGTGGAAGTTAATTTAGGATATCTTTATTTGCCTCTGAAGTTACTGCGAGTATTCACATGTTAATCTGAGTTTTCATCTGTAAAATGATTTCTCCTCCTAGGTCTTTGGATTAGATGACAATCAGGACTATAATAGGCCTATTATCCATGAGAAACATAAAGATCTGATCAAAGACTGGGCCCTCAATTCTGCTGCAATAGTCATGGAAGAAAGGAAACCACTGTGCACTCCTGGGTTTCACAACTCAGAGGTATCCGTCTCCCTCGTGCTGAACGTCGTCCACGCACAAATGTGCATTTCTGTCATTTGTGATCCCATTAAGTTCTTGATCCATCCCCTCGTGAAGTACTTCGAAAAACTAAATCCTCACGAATCATTCGTTTCCCATGAAAGCCTAAAGCAGTTTTGCAGTAATCCCATTTCAGTTTTTGTTACTGTGTTCTTTCAAATTAACATTGTTTTGTAGTGAGGGAGAAAATGTTAACCGTTGGTAAGCCATTAATGAGCTTTATGCTCGCTGCTATTGCATTGTGAGATAAAACAAAAAATAAACACTGCTTATACTTTCTAGGAGGTTGTGTATGTGGAATGGAAAGACTTATCACGCCAGGAAACATTTGCAAGGTAGTGCCTCATAGATGCAACTTACGAACCTCGAGCAGTGCCATTGCAGTACAGCTGGTTTGTAGTTAGAATAATGTGAAGTTGTGTGATTAAGGATGGCTGCTGGGTTAAGGTAGTTTAGACCCAGCGTGGTATTGCACAGCTAGGGAGATCTGAGTTCAAATCCCAGAACTGCCACTTTTGACAGCGTGCCTTTGACTTAGCTGCTTCCCCTTTCTTGTCTTCAGTTTTCTCATCCCTACAAATGCCAAGAAAATAATTTTTAATAAAACCTGTTTACAGAGAGTTTGATGAGGTATATGAAATGCCCAGCACAGTAATTGTATGAGATTTATGCACTTAAATGTTCATTCCTGTATTGGAAATGATCTTAGAATTTCATTCCACACTGATGTGTCAAGAAAAAAATCTAAAAAGTGCATGTAATTGAGAAATGTTAATTAATTATATAATTTATTCAGATAATAAGAACTAACATTTAGTGGGAGCTTTCTGTGTGCCGTTTTATGAAGCAGGAAACCGGAGTATGCAATAATTAAGTCGGCCAAGGTCTTGAAACCAGTACTGTGTCTTGTGGGGCCAGAGTTCGAACTTCAAGTAGCCTTGATTTCTTAACTCATTCTCTTACTCATCGTGCTCTACTCTCTCTCAGGAAATGAGTTAATTTTAAATATACACATTGTAAATAAATATAAAATAAATGAAATCTTAAGGTATAAATAAAGCGAAATATAATAGTTCCATTTGTATGAAGTATAAACAAAATATTTTTATAGATAGGTAAATACATCTAATAGGTAAATAAATATGTTAAAATCGTCCTTTTATGGTCTGCCATTTCCTGAAAACTGTCAAAGCAATTATTGTACTTTAGTGTTCTCTTTTCCCCTTGATCTTAGAGAATTGTTATTCTGTGTTACAAGACACAAGACGCTTCATTTACTTATTGAAAGCCCCAGTACTTATTTGAGGCAAGGTTTTGGTATTCTGATTCATCTAGGAAGGGTTCTGGTGAATGTGAACTTAAATAGATTCTCTCTTCTTTTCTCTATCCCCTCAACCCATGCCAAGTAAAATTTGTATATAGCCCCAATATGTACCCGCCTTTGAAAGAGTTGCCTAAAAAGGCCATTAGAACAATTTTTACACAATTGTTTTACATAAGGATGTGCCTATGAAACCCACTCTATTCTGGGTATTCCTGGCATAGGTGTAAATGGCTGAGACACTTCCTTCGGTGCCAGAGTTATGGGCAGTTACCATAAAATCTTGAAAAAGAATTCAAGGATTGATTCAGCAAGAATTCCTTAGGCTTCATTGTATGTATGTTGTTGTGTATACTTACTATTTTAACGTATTATTTTTGAAATCATAGAGTATACAGTCTATATGAAATATTTTCTTCAGCAGTTTCTAGCCTGTCATCAGTAATACAGTAAAGCTGGTACTTTTAATAAAATATTGTTTTGAATAATTCAAAATAAATTTTCACTCATAGCTTCCTGTGCCTTAGTTGTCATTTCAGTTTCAGTATTAAGCCTTGGCTTAGATTAGTGAGGAAATAGTTTTTTTTTACACTCCCTAGGTCTTCTGTATTAAATGCCTAGATGACTCGGTCTGACGAATCCCCTTGCTTTGTCCATAAGCCTGTGGGTGCATACCGTGAACTAAATTCCACTGCAAGTTTGACCATAAGGTTCAAGAGCACTTGCTTGAAGGATAGATCTAGATGTGGGCAAGGTATAGGTTCAGACTGGTTATAGAAAAATTCTTAAAGGTTGAGTGATTTCTTCTCTTTCTGAAAATATTAAAGTGTCATCAAAAGAAGTGCCAAGCTCTGGGTTTGTCTTTGAAATCCCTGAAGACATGGCCTGTCGGATTTAATACTTCTTGAGACTCTGGAACCACTCTGGTTCCTGGAAACAGCTAGAGGGCTAGAGAACAACTTAGGGACAGGCCTTTAGACTCCCTCTTCTGTAGAAGGGCGAAGAACTAACTCCACTGTTAGAGCCACGGAACTGTGATAATAATACACCTAAGTTTACCTAGCAGCAGTCAATTTCAGCTCCAAGAGTTTATTTTAGCACCATTGTTAGTCTTGCATAAGTTGATTTATACTACATTCCCAGCAATAAAAAAATGTTGTAGTTAAAGGGGGTAACTAGAGAATATTCATTTTATATTATATGAGGAAACTTAATAAATGAAAATATAAGAATATGAGTTGTGAATATTGCTTTGTATGACAGGTTAATGAGACTGACTGGAATTGTCTCTCATGAGAATCAGATTTGACCGGACTGTATTATTTTGTTACTTTATTTTTCTTCTTCAGGAAGTCCCACCTTCATCCGGAAGCAAGCGTTGGGTTTCACAGTGGGCTAGTTTGGCTGCTAACCACACAAGGCATGATCAGGAAGAAAGGATAATGGAACTGTCTGTACCTGTTCCTTTAGAGAACGGTATTTTCTTTTTGTGCGTGGGTCTGTGTGAATGGTACATCTGTTTTTAAAAAACAAGCTGAATGTATATAGTGAGAAGTAAATTAAGCCTAAATAAGCATTTTCAGATATGATCGTGCTTACACTACATGTATGATTTTAATTTCACTAATTTGGAAATCATTCAAATTAACTCACTGGCTTCTACTTACTTGAAAAAGAGAAAGTGATCGTGTATTTCTTTATGAGGCCTTAATGCACCAGGCAGCCATAATTTAAAATCTCTCTGTTTATAAAATTAAAACAAGTCCTATCACCTCCTTTCATACTTATAATTTAAAAAATTCTTTTAATCAGCTTTGAATTTTATTTTTAGAAAAACTTATTAAGTCCTACATTTTCCATTTTACTTAGGAAATCCAACAAATTCTTTCAGTTGGCTAATAATGCTTATTAAGAACAAGATTTTTGCTATGTAAATTGGAAGTATTGCAAATAAACAGTGTTTATCAGGCGTTCTCTGCAGCTGCACAATACACTATTAGAGTCTGTTGTCAGGAGCAAAACTTAGAGGATGGGATAAGCCCCCAAAGCAAGAATGAACATGGTGAACTTCCATGAAACACATTAAAAGAAAAAGAGGCAACGGAAGCAGGTTTCAGACCAGACGACCCAAATGTCCACCTCAGGCAGTCTGGTTTCCGGGCTCCCCTCTCAGTAGTCTGCCCATTTGTGCACTTGGCATTGCACCTGCCTTTTAACTACTCTGTCACAATGCTGGCTTATTTAGTCCAAGTTTTATTTTATATTTAAGCCATCTCTTAACTTACACTTCAAAACCTAGTGTAAAATGGTATTCTTTATATATTTACTTTTTGCCCTCATTTCTTCTTTGTGGTTTTATTTCACAGATGCAGATGTCAATGAATCTGGCATTTCCATGCGAAGCACTGGCTCGGCCACTTCCTTGGCTAGTCAGGGAGAGAGGAGGAGACGGACCCTCCCCCAGCTTCCAAATGAAGAAAAGTCCCTGGAGAGCTCCCGAGCCAAGGTTATGAGCCAGAGGTCAGAGATAGGAGAAAAGCAAGACACAGAGCTCCAGGAGAAGGAAGCCCCTACCCAGGTATACCAGAAAGATAAGCAAGATGCCGACAGAGCCCTGGCTAAACCGAACAGGGCGGTAAATGGGGAGCCTCTGAAAAGTGGTGGGGACAGTAAAGCCCTGCTGCACTTAGTCAGCTCCTCCCCTGCAAAGGAGAAAGGGGGAGCGGATAAGGAAGCTTCTTTGGTAAAGCAAACATTAGCTAAACTTCAGCAACAAGAGCCAAAGGAACAGGCCCAGTGGACACCTAAATTATCTTCCAAAAGTGCCTCGGGTCAGGTGGACAGAAGTCGGGAGGAGTCTTTTAAACAGGAGTCTCTCTCTCAAGAAAAAATTCCAGGACATTCTGCAAGCAAAGGAGAAAGGGTGATGCAAAGCGAGGGCAAGCGAAGAAAAGCTGAGGACATTCTGAAAAGTCACACTTCAAAGGGAGGAGACAAGAAGGAATCCTCCAAGCCCTTAGTGAGACAAGGAAGCTTCACCATAGAAAAACCCAGCCCCAACATCCCCATAGAACTTATTCCCCATATCAATAAGCAGACGTCATCTACACCCCCATCTCTGGCACTGGCATCCGCCGGCAGGATACGCGAAAGAAGTGACTCCGTGGAAACTGATTCCAGTATGGACACAACCCTTATTCTAAAAGACACAGAGGCAGTGATGGCTTTTCTAGAAGCTAAACTGCGTGAAGATAATAAAACTGATGAAGGCCCGGACACTCCCAGTTATAACCGAGACAATTCCATCTCACCAGAATCTGATGTGGACACAGCGAGCACAATCAGCCTGGTGACCGGGGAGACCGAAAGAAAGTCGACCCAGAAGCGGAAGAGTTTCACCAGTCTCTATAAAGACAGGTGTTCTTCGGGTTCTCCTTCCAAAGATGTGGCAAAATCATCTTCTGGTGCTAGGGAGAAAATGGAAAAGAAAACGAAAAGCCGTTCCGCAGATACAGGCTCAAGAGCAGATGGGCGTAAATTCGTGCAGTCCAGTGGGAGAATGAGACAGCCTTCGGTGGACTTGACCGACGATGACCAAACCTCTAGCGTACCTCATTCTGCCATCTCCGACATTCTGTCGTCCGATCAGGAAACTTACTCTTGCAAACCTCATGGAAGGACTCCACTTACCTCAACTGATGAGCATGCGCATTCCAAACTGGACGGAAGCAAGGCGGCCAAGTCTAAGATGTCTCCCGTCGCGCCTGGTTCATCCAGTAAATCCACCACTCTTCCAAGGCCACGACCCACCAGGACTTCCCTCTTGCGCCGAGCACGACTTGGCGAAGCTTCAGACAGTGAACTTGCCGATGCTGACAAAGCATCCGTTGCTTCTGAAGTGTCCACAACAAGTTCAACATCAAAACCTCCCACAGGAAGGCGGAACATCTCTAGGATTGATTTACTGGCTCAGCCTCGGAGAACCCGGCTGGGCTCGTTGTCAGCTCGCAGTGACTCGGAAGCAACCATCTCTAGAAGCAGTGCCTCTTCACGGACCGCGGAAGCCATCATTCGGAGCGGAGCCAGATTAGTACCTTCAGATAAATTTTCTCCTAGAATTAGAGCCAACAGTATCTCTCGACTCTCAGACTCCAAGGTCAAAAGTATGTCCTCAACGCATGGCTCTCCTTCAGGTAAATTGAATCCAGACTTTTTATAGTATTAGCATATTTATTTTATGTTTTGGGATTCCTTTTTTTTTTAATTAAGTCTCCAGCATTGTTTTTCAAAATATTCAACAGAAAAGTTACTCTAGAGAGTTTTTTTCCTATAAAAATTATTTTATTTAGTTTAATAAATAGAAAATTCAGATATTATATATATACACTTCCCGCTAATAGCCTGGAGTAAAATAGTGATTTCAAAATTAGAGGTCTACTGCACTGATATAGAAGATTTAATTGTCTACTTGGTGAGCTCTCTGGATTTGTATGTCGAAAATCAGATTAGGAATTACTCTCTGGTTTAGATAATAGGAATCAACATTGTGCTCCTAAAAGCATGTTCTAACTTTCAAATATCCTCACCTAATGCAAAGCCCTTATGGATCTGAAGAAAAGCAGTGTACCTTTTATTACTCCTTTCAGAGCCAAATGATTATTATTTTACCTTTCTTACCTATTTATTTTTGACATGTCTAATACACCTTACCTCGGTATGTAGTCTTATCTTATACACCTTTAAAAGTTAGATCTGTTGATGGGTGGGGCAAATGAAACTAACCCTTGATTTATTTCAGTGGAAGAAGATGGATTCGTGAGGCAGTCATTTAGCCCATGTGTCACACTGGGCTATAGAAATTTAACAGTTTAGGAGCATCAGCTCATAAAGCACTGTTACATCATTGAAGTATAGTAGTTAGCTGTCATTACCTGTAATCTTTACACAAATGACTTATCCCCCACCAGATTTTAACTGCCTCTGGCATATTTGTCTGTTTACATACTTTGTTTTGAGAGCTGAGGCCCGTGAACACACATGTGACTCCTTTGGTCCTGAGACAGACATTTGTGTGTATGCAGTAGACACGGCCTCATTACCTCATAATGGGCCTCCTGCAGGGGTGTGGCCGAACAGGCCAGTGCAGGGAAACCAGCTGTTGCAAACTTGGATGTTTATTAACCTCAGTCAGCAGGCATCTCAGTGAACCCTAAGTCCTGAGTTAGAATGCAGGGAAAGGCGGTATGTGGTCTTACCTTGTTATTTTCACACCTGCCACAATATAGCCTACAAGACCCAAAACTAACAGTGCTTTGCGTGTGTTACTTCTTCCCTTTTTATTCCTCCTCTTCTCTCTCCACTGCTGGCTCCTCCACTGTGTTCACATTCCATCTCTGTCCGGGCGGGTGGATGTGGTGATGGCGGCTGTACCGGTGGAGGGAATGTGTGGAGTCTGAAGATACATTACATACCATCATGATCCCAAAAGCAATGGTGCATCTTCCTTATTACCCCCTTCCTCTTGTTTCTACGCGCCTCAAGCTTTGGTTGGCGGCTCCTAGATTCATTGCCAAGTATTTTCAAACTAACTGCTACTGTCTCTCAGTTTGTGTTTACTCAGCGTTATTCTATTCTTCCTTATGGCCTCACCTCTTCACATTTCCTTTGATCTTGCTCTGGTGTGTGCTCTGATAAAATTTCTCTGTCACATTATGTGTTTTGTCACCTTGTCTCTAAGATCATAAAAATGTAAAGGGCTCTCTCCAGGCTTAAAACGGGCTGTAACACACGCTGTATGTTACCAAGTTGCTTGGAGCAACTCTTTTTCCCGCCCTGGTTGTCGAGCCCTTAACACCTGAGTGACTTGGTGTCATTCCTCAGTGTTTAACTTGAGGGGCTTATTTCCGATGCAAACCAAGTGTGATTGCTTCTGCAAGTCTAAGACATGGCTATAAGATGTCATATTATATACATGTCTTTAAGGATAAGTTTTAGTGTTGGCTTCTTTCACTACGGAACTTGATAAACGTGCAATTTTCTATGTCCAAAAAAGTGCCTTGAATTAGTTACTGAAATTCTTTAGGGCAGATTGAGGTACATGACTTTGGCCTTCTTCATACATAATAGCAGTATATTAAATAATTAAAATCACGGAATTTAACAGCTAGAAGGGTCATTCGGATAGATAGCTAATAGCTAAGCCCGAGGTGAAATCCCCTGCCCTTGTCATGTAGCTGTGGGAGGGACGGGATGAGAATCCAGGGCTTTTAATTCCCAGCCTTTTGCTTCTTCCACCACATCTAGTGTAGCTCTGAAAAATAGTGTCTGTCTGCTTGCACGCAGGCTACCAGAGGATGCTAGACCCTGCTGGATTATCATCAGGAGTATATATAAGGCCAGTATACAATATACGGGTCTTGGGGTTATTCACTGTAACATTTGTCATTCTGATGTCTTACCAAGTTCATGTTCCTCCTGATGAGCCTAAAGCCACATTGTGACCCAGGATTGTATATCCAGAATCTCTCAAGATACCCATTTATGATAGTTTATCTAGAGAGATATTGGCCAGGATATTTCAGTTAATCGTAACACATTAAAATATTATAGCTACATGGGGTAGGTAGTATAAAAAACCAAAAAATATACTTTTTTGATATTGTTAATTGAGGCATCTTTGATATTATGATATTTCTATTCAAGATAGTCACATCTTGAATAGAAAAAAAATAAATTTTTTAGCTTCTGAAATGTGATTTAAAAGAATGTGAAACCATATTGATAAGCGCCGCTATGCACACTATAAATTTACAGATCTTTGAAATATCTGAATCTAGAACCTGTGTGATGTTGCCCATATTGGCATATGTAAAAATCATTCTGTAATAACTCAAATTTTATATTTTAAGTTATGCCTAAAAAAGTTTTTCAAAGTATATGATAAAAATAGAATGGGAATATCTGATTTAGCAAAATTAAGAGTAAAGGTCCTTTAATACTTCTTTATTTCTGATGTAATTTAATTTACACTTAATTTAACTAGTTTTTCCCCCCAAAATTTCTTTAATGGCGTTTAATGTCAAGGTATATAGAAACATCCAGGTCTATTTTAATAAGATGTATTTGAAACTAAGTATCCTGAATTATCAAAATAAAGTAGTTGGTTTTCATTATGTTTTAAGTGAACGAACGTTCTAGAAAATAAAAACATCATGTAAACATCCTTAGAATTTTTTTAGACTGCTTTCCCTTTTTTACTGTAGTCCTCAAACTTCAGAGAGGGTAAAAATTAAATGGTGGGCATTCATGGCTTAACTTATGTCTTCATCTGGGTGAAAGACCATTATAAGGACATTGTCAGGGGTTCTTTTCCTCAAAGGGTGTTACTGCTACGTGCTCATCAGTATAATGTAAAACGTGTTTGTGGTTTAAATTCCCACAAAAATATTCCCATGTAAAATACGAAGATGCGGTGTTTGTTGTCTGAATGCTTCTGTTACATCTGTAAATGTGGATGAGTTTTGGTTACAGTAAAAGAAAATGGAGCATTCTCAGATAAATGACCCCAATAACCCCTTTTCCCTTTTTTAATTCTCTAGACTTCATGATACGTTTTTATAGTGAATATAGTTTATTACTTCCACAAGAGGGAGTGTTGCATAATTTTATCACCCAAATAAGTTTATAATTAATGTAACAGATCAGAATTTCAGATCAGCTGTGAAATTAATTAAGCCTATCTTGGAACGTTCTCTCATTGTTTGTATGTGCTATTCAGCATCACAGCAACCAAGAAACCTCTCAGAGATCGGCATTTCAAACCCCTCAGTGCATATTTTCAATTTAATGATTTATCTGAAATGCTGTAGTAGTGCTGGTATATCAAATAAGCCCAATGATATAAATTACATTTAATTCTATGTATAATTTTACCTAAGCAGAATAAAATTCAAGAAGAGGAAGTAACATTTTTCTTTAGCACAGGTGAAAATCAGAAAATCTATCATTCTATGAGAAATTGAGGATGCCTTTGAAAAAATAGCCTGACTGGAAATGTAAAAAAAAAATGAAATTTTCTAACATTTACTTGTAAAGTAATTGGAATAGTAAGGAATGAGTTTTGAACTCTGGGAGTCAGTAGACCTGGGTTAAACTTTTGAGTTACACAAAGCAAGACCTCTCCGGGTGCGTTTCTTCTCCATAATTTGAAGACTTCAGACTATTTAATGCCTACGGTCATTCTGTTCTGAAATTCTGTGAAATAAGTAGGCATTGGGAGTTTCTTCAATAGATCGCTGCTATTGTGTGGAAGCAAAGATTAAGACAGCAAAATGTATTAAAAGAAGGTTTTGGAGAAATAACTGATTAGAGGTCCTGGCATTCAAGTCTCTTTCCCAGTCCCTGGTCGCCCGAAGTCACTTGCACTCCGTTTGACCCCTCCCTGTGCTGTGCTTACTCAGGCCAAGCGGCGTCCAGAGGTCCCCTGAGCTTTGCTGCCCAGCGCACTGTGTGTGGCGTGGTCCCCTGGGCAAAGCTGACCCTCAGTGGTGGGGAGAGCATTCACATTCCCCTCTCTCTGCTACCCCTGTTTTATCTTCCCCTTTGCCCTACATTTTAACAGGACAAATGTAACGGTTTTACCTTTCAGTTTTTAAAATATGTTTTATTCTTTCAGTTGCTCTTCCTTTTAAAGATATTTTTAGAAGCTATCACTATTCTTACTGGCTGCTTCGGTAGATTCTAAGAAAATACCTGGGAAGTTTATAAATGTCTTTGAAAATGACAGTTTTTCTTTTATTTATTTTTCTCTAAAATTTCTCTACAATTTTCTGGTCTTGGGACTCAGACTATTGAAATTCTCATGAGGCTCTACTTAAACATTGTCACATGACATTTAACATGCATTAGTAGCCCTCGGCTGTCCGTTTCTCATTCTGCCTTTCTGTCCGCTGCCACTCGGGACTGTGTCAGTTGTCGTGGCTGTTCTTTCCACGTTACCTCGGACCTTCCCACCTTAGTCCCATCATACCTGCTTGTGGTTCATAACTTCTGCAGTTTATTACAACTCTTTGTGATTGTTCTCTCTCCAAACAGTTTTCAGTAATAGGCATGGTTACCATTGTTTCCCAGTCAAAAATTGGTAAATTTAATCTAAGCAAAAGATCTTTTTCTCATTTATGCATTTCCTTTAATGAATCATATTCTAAGGTACAAAATAAACATGATGAAATGCCTTTATTGAAAAGTATAAATTTGTTTTGCCAGGTTTCTGATTTGCCATATTTTAATTGGTTTGCCATATTTCTAACTTTTTTCTAGAACCTCTTTGCTCTTGTTCCTAAACTTTTTCTAAAATCGTTTCCAAGTTTTCAAGGTCAGTTCAATTAATGGGAGATATTAAATATCTAGAAATGAGTAAATTATGCCCAGGGTTAAAGTATTGTTTATGTTAATGATACAGTGTTAAAATCAGAAATATGTAATCCCCCCTTCAAAATAAAACTCCGTAGTTAATTACCCAGAGTTCTGTATATGTGTTTGCAGAACTTCTATAGAAAATCATGAAGTTTCTGCATATCTTTATGCTCTTATACCCATTAATCTAGTTCCAAGCTTCAGGAGATTCAGTTTTGACCGTGAATCAGGACAATTGGGTAGGCTGATTTATGGTGTATTCCTGATTACAGATTTCTCTGTTATATCGGAGACCAGCTCAGATACCAATTTTATCCGAGAGCCAACTCAGCCTTACAGAGCCCTATGCAAGAATGTAGTTGTGGAGGAAAAGACAGGAGGGGTGCAAAATTCTAGGGGAATAACATGAAGGCATTCTAGACTTCATCAGCCTATGCAGCCTGGCGTGAGTTTAAAGAGAGAAAGAGAAAAACATTCCTCATATTAACAGCAGTTGGAACTTATAGCAGGTGCTAAGTCTTTATTACTTTTAACCACCAAAAAATTTCATGCTTTTTATTAGGTGTTTCCTAATTCAAGAAAAGCAAATGGTCACCATCCAGGAATTAACTAATTTATTCAAAAATATTAAACATTTGCTAACCAGACCCTCTGCTAAGTGCTAGAGCAACACATTAGTGGATTAAACAGGCACCGGTTCCTGTCCTCATGGAGCTCGCCATAGACTCACCATTGTCTCCTCGTTTTTTAAGCTCTGTTTATGCTTCACAAATTATGGTTGATTCTTAAAATAACAGCAGTAGTGAAGTGTCTGCATTAACTTGTCTGCTGATTTTTCCACTGTGATCTCCCATGCCTCAGTGTCAGTGGTTGTGAGAACAGCTCGTACGGTTTTGCTCCTTGTGGTTTGTATGCTGTTGTCTATTTTCACCGTATGCTCTGTGTCAAAGCAGCAGAGTTGTACTGAAGATGCTTTGTCATGTTTTTACCGTGTAAAAAGACTTTTTCCAATCATAGCGTAACAGGATGTCGAATGACAGAGGTAATGTTTTTTTTTCTGCCATAATTTCCACAGCAGGAATTATGCACATTTGTACGTGGGGAAAAGAGGGTTTTTACCATCTCCATGTTGAAAGTCCATGTGGCATGAAGAAATCTTTTCCCTTAATTTATTTTTGTTGTTGTTATTGTTGCTGTCATTTTTTAAAAATCCATATCTTCACTCAAATGAGAAATACTTGCAGTTAAAACGCACCTGAGCTTGCTTACTTGTTGACCATTAGTGAACTTTTCATCTAAATGTTTATTCACCATACTACAGGAAACACGGTCTTTCAGTGATCTTTAATTATTCATCGTTTCCGATTCACCCGACTGTAATGTTTCTGCCTTTAAGGAGTAGTATAGACTTATGGTTTTTGTGAGGTATGTGTGTGTGTCAGTTATCAAAAATCGTGTCGTGTGTATGCTCGTGGTGTTTTTGAAATCATGATTTTTTTACTTTATCTCCTTTAAAAGACAACATAATAATTCTTTTTTTAATAATTAAACTAATTTAGTAAATTCAAGATGGAGGCGCTTTCCTACTGATTATGCTTCCACCTCAGAAGATGAATTTGGATCAAACCGTAATTCCCCTAAACATACCCGTCTACGTACTTCTCCAGCCCTGAAAACGACTCGCTTGCAGAGCTCTGGGTCAGCAATGCCTACGAGTTCTTCGTTCAAGCACCGGATAAAAGAGCAGGAAGACTACATCCGCGACTGGACGGCTCACCGGGAGGAGATAGCCAGGTTGGTTTAGGTGGTTCTCTCTAACTAAAGAGTTCAGCTTTTTTTTTTGCCAACATTTCAACTTGATAACGAAGTTTAGCTTGTACCTGATTGGGATGAATAGTCCAAGAGATGAAATCCACAGGTAACCGAACTAACCTAGTTTTGTCGGATGTAAATATTCCTTTCCATCCATTAGGTTTTCATATTTTCAGTACCACTGCTACTGACATAATTGTGGAATTAATTTATTTCTATTCTGTTTTTATTTCTGGTAGAGATGCTCATGAGTTAGTAGAACTTTTTAAAAGGTAGTTAGTATCAGCTCTACATCATGAAGAGTTATGCAGCTAACTTTTTCCTGAGTTTTACCTATCAAAGAGGTAACGGTGTACTTGTTAGAGGTATGCTGTTCACGTTCTCTGTGGAGAATTAGAGTGGGCAGGGTTTTTACTCACACTTTTATGAGTTTATTGTTTAGTCCAGCCCGGTAATAATTAAATCAAAATACGTTTATTTTCAATGTTCAATAAATTTCTTTATTATAACCGTTAGGTTATGTAATAAAAAGTAAAATCCATGCTGCAGGTGTGAGTCTTAATCGATAACTGCTTGTGGTTGAACGTTGAGAGAGGCTGTAATCAAACATGCTGTAGTGGTTAAAATATAACTTCTTTACAGTTCGTGAGGTACTGACTTTTATTGCAGTATGCCACATGTTACCTAAACTCACCGTTTAAATGTTAAAATTATCAAGTTTTACATTTGGCACCATTATTAAAGAATTCTATGTTAGTCTACAGATGCTTAAAAAACCCAACAGACTAACAATATAATGTTCTTTATCTTTTTTGTCTTTCTCTGTTCACTTCTGTGAATTGTGTGTGTGGGGGGAGACGGGAGTTGACTTATTATTTTAAAGTAATATTAGAGTTTTTGTCTTAAATGATGGGTTACTTATAATTTCTTAATTGCTTGTAAATCTCAGAGAACACGCCCTTCTAATCCCATGGTGCTGCTTAACCATTTTTATCTTACCATATAAATAGCATTCCCGTGAGAATAATTGTTGAAGCATGGTAAACCCCTTCTAGTCAGAGAAAGAGCTGGGATTCTTCTGGGCCCACAAAATGCCTGTAGTGAGAGGCCCTTGACACCTTTTTTTATTCCCGTGGGCATAGCTGGCAACAGCAAGCCTTGCTCCTGTCTCCTCCTTTTGTCCTTTCTGAGGGAGATGTCCCACTGCTCAAGTTCAAGTTCTACCTGAGGGAGCAAGGGTGTATGTCTTAGGAGGCCGCCTCTCTCAAACTCTCAACACCAAACTAGAATGACTGAACACCTTCTTGGCCAAACCCACATCCTTGCCCCCAAACAGAAAAGAGGAAAAGTGAACCGGAAGTGTACATTTTCCCTTGGTTCCACTGTGTTGTTATGTGCATTTTATTACTATTGTCTGTGTTTATTTTATTTTCTAGTGTGGGGCTCTAAGGCCAAGCATGTTAACTTTGAATAATTGTATGCCTTCTCCCTGCAGCTTGTCGGTAGCACAGTACTAATAAAGCTTGCCGGTGAGATTTTAACTTTTTCAGGTATATTTTTCTGCCATATATCTCAAAGCCAGAGAAGTTTTTATTTTATTTTTTATTTTTTTAAAAAAGTTGTGTAGGCAGGAGAGAGAGCATGGAAGGAAATAAAGTTAAGGTTGGTATTTAGCGTTCCTCTAGGACACTGGTCAGGCCGCCTGACCTGAGAAGGTTTATTTTGAAAGATCTCCAAGTCACAGACTGGATGGAATGAGAGAAGTAGTTTGATTTCTTTGAATGGGTTACCACTGTCACTTGCAACCCCCATTCTGGGGGCAGTACTGACTGAAAAGTAGTGGGTAAGGATATTTTATTTCGAAATCATAATGGTGATTTTAATTTATTACAAGATGTTTTATGCTTCGGCAATATTTTTTTGTTTAGAATTTAAGGCTATATCACTTAACCAGTGCTTTATCCATTTCTACATAGTAATTATTTACTGCATATAAACTTTAAGCACAAAAACAAGGTCCATTTGGAATATAAAGTGTGTGAGCAAAATGTACTATATTTGGTTTTCAATTAAAAAAAGAAATTCTTTCTGGCTATTTCTGATAATATGGTTGGTAGTTCCTGCCTCAGTTTCTCTATTATAACACGAATACAGATTTCCTTCTGGTAGAAATTTGATAGATTATACTGGGTTTATGAATTTTGGGATAAACAAAGCTATAATACCACCTTTACAGACGACCAAATGAAAGTACATTTAACCTGCCCTGACTGGTGTGGCTCAGTGGATTGAGTGCTAGCCTGTGAACCAAAGCGTCGCTGGTTCAATTCCCAGTCAGGGCATATGCCTGGGTTGCTGGCCAGGTCCCCAATAGGGGGCACATGAGAGGCAACCACACATTCATGTGTCTTTCCCTGTCTTTCTCCTTCCCATCCCCTCTCTCTAAAAATACATAAATAAAAATTTTAAAAATACATTTAACCTAAAAATTATACTAGAAGATTATTCTATTTCCATTTAAATCAGAAGGTGCTTAAAGACATTTCATTGTTTTAGAATCATTATTGTACATAGCACTGTAACATTACATTATTTTAGGAGAAATTTGAGTGGATATCTTATTAACAGAATATCACAGTTTGAGGCTTAGCAACAAGTTCATTATGGCTGTATTACATAAGAGAATTCAATGATAAAGGTGATGTCATGTTCTAGCCTACTCTGGACTGGATATTATTTGCAAAGGTCAGAACTTTTTGCTTTATGTACCTCTGAAGTTCCGTTTTGGATCATATTTACATATTTAAGTTCTTTTTATATATCATGCACAGACATACCTTGCAGACATAGTGAGGCAGCTTCAGAGCACTGCAGTGAAGCAAGCGGCACAGTAAAGTGCCTGTGGACTTCTGCTGGTGGAGGAGGGTCTCGCCGTCAGTTTGTACAAAACACAGCATCTGTGCAGCACAATAAGTCAAAACGCAGTAAGGCGAGGTGTGCCTGTACGTGTACACAGTCCCCATGTACTCTACGAAGCAGTCTTAACCAGCTCCTCCGAGCATAGCAGAGTCTTTAGCCTGAGTGGGCCGTGAAGGTGACTTGACGTAGATGTCCTCAGAAAGTTCAGTCAGAGGAAGAAAGTGAAGGTGTGTGTACCTGATAGAAGGCAGACTGACAGGAGAGGTTTAAAAAAGAGTGAAGTTCTGCTCAGGTGTAAGATGTGAAGGTTTATAGTGAAGGGATGACCAAGCTGAAGACAGCACCGAGCCAGCTTAATAATGGGAGACTGGATGCCAGCCCAGGAGTGGGTATATGATTTCAAGTTCCTGCGACAGTTACTCTTCAGACTGTGGAGTGTTTCAGCATTTCCCAGGGCTGCACTCTGCTTTCATCATATTCTCGGCCTGAGCGCCCCTTATGCTGCTTCTCTGCATGCGTTTGCACTCTCACATACTGCTCCCTGAACAGGGACAGCACTGTCCCACCACATGACTTCAGGCCATCTTCTTCTTTTAACCGGCAGGCTTTGTGTCTCTGGTGGAAATATGCTTAGTATATTTAATCAAATTTTTCTCATTCCATTAGGAAATGTTTATTGATGGCTGTGTGCCGAGACCTACAAAGTTATCTTCTTAACCTTTTTATTTATGACTTGCTCCACTTATTTATATGCATATTTGTATTTATAAGCATATTTATGAGCCTAGTTTTAAGACTCTGTCCACATTTCACCAAATGTAACTTCTCTGTGGTGCTAAGCTAGCATTTGGAGTTCGTTTCATTCATGATGGGAAGTACCTCTTTCTTTACAATCATGGCCACCAGTGCTTATGGGAAGTAAGCACTGATGTTGTAGAACTTAACCTTGAACTGTATTTCCTTCCTCTGGGACTATTGTCCTATGCACATTTTCTAAAAAGGAAATGAAATGTAAAAATTGTTTATTTGCTTTCCAAAATTGAAGGCTTGAGTTTTGTTGGTATTACAAATGAAGCAGATGGATTGCAAAACTCTCAGTAAAATGTGTCAGTTTAGAATTCCCTCCTCTACCAGATTTGATGCTGTGGAGGCTGAGAATAAGAACAGGCATCACATGCATGGAGTTTAAAGAACACAGATACAAGAGATGTGAGGAAAGCATCACAGAATTGATTCGTAAGCTTAGATTTAACAACCTTATGAAAAGATTCATGCCCTATATTGGATCATAAATCTGCTATTTCTACTTGAAGATATTAATAAATTGTATTTTTAATATAACTGGCCTTTTACTAATACTGGTTTCAGTAGGCGTTGAGATTTTTAAGCAGTGTGGATTTAAATTAATTTAATGGCCTATATTATTAAGTCAACTTTAAGATAGGAACGGCCATGCAGAGAAACAGCTGGTGAATACACGGCATATCTGCAAATCAGAAGAAGGCTTCTTGGTGCACTGAGCTGTTCATTTTAATACAGTTTTACTACATAGCATGTTGAGAGTGCTGTGGTCTGTGTTTTTTCTAATTCATACTACTTTGTACAAATGTCAGAAGTTTCACTGTACAAGTATCTGCATAAAAACACTTTAAAGAGCAAATGGATAGAAGCTGATGATTATTTCTATCTCATTGAGCCTGGTTATTCTATTCTGATCCTACTTCTTTCATTTCAGGAAATTGCAAGAACTGAATATATTATCGAAGGAAACCCTTTAAACCCTTTCTCAAAAGAATTATATCAATGGTTAATCAATTTTTAAGAATTATGTGTAGAATGGTAATGCCAGATGTAGCATGACATAAGACCTGGTCAGACCACTTACTATTTGTGATCTTAACCAAAAAATGGTCACATAACCTCTCCTTTGCCTCATTTTCCTCATCTGTAAAACAAGAAGATTCGTGCCTCTCTTACAGGTGGTTGTGGGGATTAAGTGAGTTGATGAATATGAAGCTTTTCAATGGTGCTCACTATATTATAATATAATGGTTTTGACTACGCTATGTTTTACTATAATGAGCTCATTACACTTTTCTGAGCTTATCGGGGCTGGGGCCCTATGTGCTTCTCCACCTCCTGGTGCCTAGCACGGTGCCTGCCCATAGGGAGGGGCCAGTAAAGCTGTGCACCGGTAACGAAGAAGGCGCTGGCCACAGCTGGCTTCTCTTGGGCCACAGCCCTCAACTTAGCTTCTCGTTTTCAATTTATAGTTAAATTTCTATGCAATTACTGCATTTTTTGTAAGTCTTTCAAGGTCACATTTTGCATAAATTAAAAAAATGCTGCTTTAGACTTTAAAGTTGCAAGGAGCTTTCACGTGTACTTTTAGAATGTTCTGTCTTTCTAAAAACTTCCCTGTGGAAACAGCCCAAGTGGAGTCCACGCGCAGCGGCCGTATAACTTAAAAAACTTCCAAGTCTTCTTGAATTGGAATCTTTTTGAGAAAAACATTAGTATCAATGGTAGATTTTGTAAGTTCCCCCCTCTTAAAAATGTAGCAGTAAAAGAAACAAATTTTTCCCTTTGATTATCACTGATGGCGGTTATTTAGTTCTTCATTCCATGCGGCTGATGACACATGTCGGTGGCTTTATGGAAACGAGCTCTATGCCTGGGAGCTGGTCCTGTGTTGGCTGCCTCCCACACAGGCAGCTACAGTCTCAAGTTGTGTGGTCATGAGCGGGCCACTCAGCTTCTCTGAGAATGTTCCCTGATTCGTAATCAGTTCGAGAAGTCCCCTAAGTCTTAAGTCTGGGGTGCACATGTCTAGAGATGCAACATACATAACTGGCCGTTTCTAGAGCTATTATTTAAAAGGGCTTAAACTGCTTTTCTGAAACTATTCCCAGGATCAGCCAAGATCTCGCTCTCATTGCTCGGGAAATCAACGACGTAGCGGGAGAGATAGACTCGGTGACGTCCTCGGGCACTGCCCCCAGCACCACAGTAAGCACTGCTGCTACCACCCCTGGCTCTGCCATAGACACTAGAGAAGAGGTAGGAGACCCTCATGGAGCGATGCATAAGGTTCTTTCTTTTCTTTATTTCTTTTGCTTTTAGCTTCTTGCTTAATTTCTTTCACTTACGTCCTCCCTCTCCGTGTGCACGAAGCTCTGCGTTTCCCGTCTTTGCTTTCACAAATTTCTCTTATGTTTGGTAACAACACTAGCAAAGGCTAATGTTGGGCCTGCTGTTAATAGGACGTTGTGACATTATTTAAAAGAAGTACTTTGCTAACTATTGGTGCATAGTTTTACTGAAAATGTGAACATTAATGGTATGTGAAAAGCAAACCAGAATCTGATAAATTATTGTATAAATTTTCTATAAAGTTTGGCTCTGAAATACCTCACTTTAAAAGGTATTTTCTTAGCTAGTGAACTGGGAGATAGTTCTCATAGCAAAGAAAGAAAAATTCTACAGTCTTCCTACTTTAAACATTCTGTTCATAAATATACACACACACAAACGCATGGATACACAAACATACTTTGAAAATGGAAATTATGTATACATACACAAATACAGGGGTTGGGCAAAAGCAGCTTATAGTTATGTGTGCAAAACAATTTATTCTTGTATCATCATTTATTAGTTATTGTATCATTTTCCATATGAACAACTGTAAACCCACTTCTGCCCACCCCTGCACATACTCAGTCTTGAAACATCCTTGTAAACTCTGCAGGATGTAAATTAGCAGAAGGACCTTTGTCCTTCCAAACCCGGGGCTCCTGCTCTCCAACTGTAGGGGCAGCAGTCACATACCATTGCTTCAGAAGACACTTTAACGTGTGACACAAAATTGATGGTACTCTGGTCCACTTGGCTGTACCGATTGGCATTTGAAAGAGTGAAGTTTTGTCAGAACAAAACCACACTCGTTTGTTTAATTATCTTCTGGCTGTTTTGGGCTACAGCATCAAATAAAGGTGTTGCACAGAGACTGGTTGGCCACACAGCCAAAAATATTTATTCTCTGGCCCTTTACAGAAAAAAAATTTGCCAGCCTCTAATATTGATGATTCCACTTCCTTATTTTAGAAAATGATGTTCTCAATAGTAACCAAAAATGGCTAGCCTTTTTGACAAATTTAATTCTAGTAAACTATGCTGATACTATCCTTGGTTGCTTTTTTGTCGTGCACTTGCCTTTTATAATCTAATTCTTGGATGGTCATTTTTTTGGTTTTTCCTCCATTTATGTGTTGTCTAATTTGGTAAATGGTGCTTCATCCATCTGTGTAGTTTTGTTACCACACTGATCAATTGTAAATGTATGTAAAGTCATCCTTATTGGTGAAAAACAAAAGGATCTTCTTGGTGGCAAGACATACATGGTTCCTCTGGTACATTTACAACGATAAAGCTAATATTTTCTCAGCTAACTAAATTTTATCTAACATGATTATGTATTCACTCAGACCCAGTAAAATCATCCAAACATCTCATGGAAGGGACTTTTCTTCTTTTAATTTTATTTCTGAATATTGTACTAGGGTTTATTCCTTCTTCAGTAAACCTTAGTTACTTTGTAGTGTATGTGCATAATTTGCACTGTAGGTGGCAGTATATCCCTTTTGTTGGAACATGTAATTTCTGTAGCATTGTGAAAAGTTTATCTAATTAAAGACCAAAATGCTTATTTTGTGGATGTAAAGTTTTTTCCTTTTGTAAGCTTAATTGAAATTTGCAATTTATGTATCTGTGAAGAAATTTGTCACCTGGATTTGGTGAGAAAAAAAAAGGAAAAAACAAGATCGGAAACTAAAAGAAAAAGGTTGTTTTCCTCTCTCTGGTAAGGCCATGTGAGTTAAATGAACTCCTTGCCCGTCTACGTGGCCGGTTTTCAATTTTACCACCTGTTTTTATTTGGGGAAAATCTTGTCCAGGAGAGCGTCAAATTTCTAATACCTATCTATTTTGGATTTTGAAAATAAAATCTATGTAGATGAACATCTACTTTGTAAAACAGACACCTTTGAGTGCTTATAAAAAGAAAGAGTAATTGGTTTATTGAAGATATGCTTCTCTTACTACCTGAGAATGAAATAACTTCTGTTTAATCATAAAAAATTGTGATGCCAATATCTGTGCTTTTTCAAGGCTTTCTCATAAGGGTTTGCTCTTGTCCTATTAGTTGGTTGATCGTGTTTTTGATGAAAGTCTCAACTTCCGCAAGATCCCCCCACTGGTTAATTCTAAGACACCGGAAGGAAACAACTGTCGATCTGGCGATTCGAGAGCCCAGCCCACAGAGC
>PVKM010006952.1:0-12495 GCA_004027735.1 Carollia perspicillata | reverse complement strand
GAAGTGAGTGAGGCGGCAGCCAGCGTTAACCACTGGCAGAGGGGGGTGTCCTCCCTGTGGGAAGAGGAGGGGCTGTTGGACAAACAGGGCTGGGGGAGTGCTTGTCTCTGGGCAGAATGGAGCTTCATCTAGACACCACCTCCTATGCAGGTAATGAACTGCAAATGAATCAGGTTTCTAACAGGTGAAAACAACACTTTAAAACTTGTAGTAAAAAAAGGTTCTAAATCGCTTTCAACATTCCAGTAGGCACTGATATTTTAAAAGACAGAAGAAGTTTTCACTTTAAAAGACTGGTAAGTTTGAGTACATAAAGGTCTATTGTGAAACATACAGCTAACAGATGATTAGTGTCCAGAAGATATGAAGAACCCTTACCAATCAATTAGAAAGACAAAACAACCCGATAGACAAATCTGGGGAAAAAGACAAAACGTGAACAGCATTTTCCTGCAGGGAAAATACCTAGGAGCTAACTGAGGAGTGGTACGCAGAGGCGGTGCAGGTGCCAGCTTAGGGGGTGTGCGGAAGGAGGATATAGAAAGGGGCAGTCGGCAGAGGGGTGTGGTCCCAGGCTGGCACTTGTGGGTCGTAGATTTAAGGGACAGGAGCTAAAAGTCGGCATGCATGAGTACCCATGATTTCAACAGTGCCGAGTAGCAAAACTCCACCTGATGGAAGAGCGTGGCTAGCTAGCGCCTCAGGTGCGGCCTCAGGAAACTCGATGGCTTCACAGCACACTCTGGCCTGGCCTGATGATGATTTGACCCGTCTCCTAATGCTACCTACGGCCATTCTGTCCTGAGTCTAGGAAGATAAATTCCTCTAAACATAACTAAACTGTGTGGCCATTCATATTTTCAAAGAGAATGGAAACATCTAGATTGATCGTTATCTCGAGATTAATATCACAAAGTCTTTAATATATTGTAACACCGAACTACACTTTATGGGGGTGGAAAAGAGAGATAGCCTTTTCTGTTATAATCTTTCCTTAATCCAGCTTGCCCTTTCTCCCTTCATCCTAATTAATACATCTCTTCCACCCTTTTTTTGTTTGTTTTTTGTTTTTAAGATTTTATTTATTTACCTTTAGAGGGGAAAGGAAGGAGAGAGGGAGAGAAATATCAATGTGTGGTTGCCTCTCCTGCAACCCCTGCTAGGAACTAGCCTGCAACCCAGGCCTGTGCCCTGACTGGGAATCGAACTGTGGTTGTTTGGTTCCCAGGTCCACGCTCAATCCACTGAGCTACACCAGCCAGGGCTCTTCCACCCTTTTTATGTGATTCCTCAAGACTCACAGGACACCAGTGCGCTTATGTAGCCTTTCAGCACCCCATGTGTTGCTTTTCACACTCTAAATGACCTTTTATCCCCCTAAGTTCAAATCCCTGTCATTGTCAGGACTACTTTCCATGATGCCCTCCACATTTACCCCCTGTGCCAGAACTCCCTTCTCATTAGAATGCCTACAGCGCCGAATCACAAATTTAGCGCTTACCTTCATTCGTATAGAACAGTAATATCTCCTGCATATTACCATGATCTTCCCCCACCGGCCTTTAAAGCTTTTTAACATTCAAAGCTTTATGTTATTCTCTGGATTGTGTTCTAGTGTCCAGATGCAGTTCTGACAGTCTCAGGAGCTGATTTGGGAACCCACCATTGAACCCTAGGCTTAGTCCTTTCTTCAGCATTCTGCACTAGCTGTGCCTCTCATGGTTTAGCCCCCGACAAAGCTCAGCTCGCAGGCCAAATCCAGCCTGCCACCCTATCTGTGAAGTTTTACTCCAGCATGGCCACGCCCACTTGCTTGTGCAGAACCTGGAGCTGCTTTCACGCAGCAAGGAGAGCTGCATTGCTGTGACCAAGACCACTGGCTGAGCGGCGCTCTGGCCCTTTACACAAGTGTGCTGACCTCTGGTCTTGCTCGTCAGCTTCAGCTGGGGAGGTGCCAACCGCCTCATAAAAACTTGTATCTTGAGTAAATAATAAAAAAATATCTATCCCACTGGACTCTGCCCTGGGGAACAAGGACTGTAGTCTTCTGCATCTTTCTATTGATGTTATTTGACGAAAGAATACCTAGCCAATTTAGTATTCTAAGCTCGTTCTGCTGTCCTGTTAATGGTGAGTTCGTTGGAGGCACGAGAGAACAGGATCTTGATAGGAAGGAATGGTAGGGTGATGTGGATGGATGTCTGAGAGTGTGATATGACAGAGACAATATGGAAACTTCACAAGTTATTTAATAAAAGGGAACTCGTTTGCTAGTATGTCTTTCTTTGTCAGTGTAGTTAGTTACACATGAATTCTGTTCTTCAGTGATCTTTTATTAAAATTGGCATAAATACTGAAAGCTTCTGAGAACAGTGAGCCATGACTAGTTTTCCTGGTGAAAACACAAGGCCGAGGCGATAGTTTAACGCCTGCGTTTTTCTTTGGCTGTTTCAGGTCATGGGAGACAATCTGCTGCTGTCGTCCGTGTTCCAGTTCTCCAGGAAGATACGCCAGTCCATAGATAAAACTGCCGGGAAGATCAGGTGCTGTTTTGTTCTGCCGGCCTGTTTGCTTATAGTGTTAACCGCCTCCTGTTCCCCATGCTCAAGGTTGCTGCTGCCACGGCTCCAGGGAACCAGGGAAGTCGGTGGCACTGAGTTTTACTTCTACCTTGACCACGTTCCTTCCTTCTTAGAGAGACGCAATAGCCACTGGCTAGTTAGGCAGCATGAAGGGGACAAACAGAGAAATAAATGTCCCAGACAATTACGTACCTTATAATTGAAAGTGAACAGCTGTAATCACGTAGGTTAACTTTATTAGTAACCACAAACAATTTCTCTTCCATGTTATACTGGTATTTTAGATTAACAGACTTTTGGGGCTTCTTTTATAAGACCTCAAACTTCATTCTAGTTTGATCTTCTCCATCAGTGAAGGGGACAGTTTACAGACTCTTTAAAGAGTCAGAAAATGTATAGAAAAGGGTTTATGCAAAATAAGTGTGTTTCAACAATTTGAAGCACAAACATTTTCCCCAGTAACCATTTTCTGGCAAAATTCACTGTATTTTCAGCATTGTGTGGCTAATCACAGAATTCCTATTTAGCACAAGACCATTGTAGTTCAAAGTTGGTCCATGAAATAGTCATTGTTTTCTTACTTCCCACCAATCCTAGTGCTGTTAGGACTCTAAAACACACGTAATAATTTACCTATGCTGTAATATAATAGTCTTAAGGATAACAGCCCTTGGGTGTCTGGCGAGGAAGTTTATTTGGGGGTTTAGAAAATTCAACAGTAGCCCTGCTGGTGTGGCTCAGTGGGTTGGGTGTTGTATAGCAAACTGAAAGGTCGCCAGTTCGATTCCTAGTCAGGGCACATGCCTGGGTTGCAGGCCAAGCCTCCACTTGGAAGCGTGCAAGAGGCAACCCATTAGTGTTTCTCTCCCTCTTTCTCCCTTTCTTTCCCCCCTCTCTAAAAAAACACATTTAAAAAAAACAGATTCAACAGTAGATCAGAATGTTCTTATATCGGATTCTAAAACCATTATTGCCTTTTTAAGCATGGTTATGAGTAATCATTAGATATTTTACACCTGATTTGATATTCATGCATTTATTGTTTTTAAATAAGTTGAACCTGGCATATTGATCCTCGAAGAAATACAGATAAGTAATTTACTTGTAAAGTGTTGATGTTTATATAAGGCAGTAAATTACATTTCCAGGCTCAATAAAGAAACTTAAAAAGAAAACAAAAGGATGCCTGGCATTTACATCTTTCTAAAACTGCTGAGTCATGTCTCAGATTCCCAAGTATTGGGGCAAGAATGATACCATGTTTGAATAACAAATCAAAATGTATGGTACTGTATAAGTTGAATATTTGAATTTAATTTCTAACATAAGGATAATTATCTTTATTGTGATTCTTTTTATCAAAAGGATAGTGTCTGCACTCCTAACAGTAATTATGTGTAATACACTAACATGAATTAACATTTTTAAAGAAAAACACAGTAGGCACTCCCATTTTTAACCTTAAAATAATGTTCACACTTCACTCATTGGTAAGATTCCTTTTCCTATATAAGGAAATCTTAAGAGACGCAATTATTCATATCTAATTCAACCTATTTTAATCTTAATTTCATCTTATGTTTATACTGCGTATGTTCTGTCTGAGCAAAGTTTTGTTTTCATTATAACTGGTGGTTCATTACAAATATAAAACTTAGGGGTTATATCATCATCTACATTTGTCTTACATTTGGTTTTTAATAAAGAATGAGATAAACACACAAGAGCATATGTACATATTCGTAACCACTCAGTTACTTTTTAATACAGATCTCTCGCATAAACGATTTCATTGGTGATACTGGCTCAGTATTTTATGTGCAGTTATTCATATTTAGTGGTTTCTTCATTGTTGTTTAGCTTTGAAAAGATACCTTGTTTTCGTGTTATTAAAAATGTGATAGGTTTCTAAATTAAAATGCTTTTGTTTTTTTTTTTTTTCATTTGTAGAATATTATTTAAAGATAAAGATCGGAATTGGGACGAAATAGAAAGCAAATTAAGAACTGAAAGTGAAGTTCCTATTGTGAAAACCTCAAGCATGGTATGGTAATTGTCCTTGACTAGTAAAACATCTTGCTAGCGGTGTTTTATTTTAAGGGATTGATATGCTTATTTTTAAGCTGTTTGTTGACTTATATTTTTAAAGGAAGATATGAATGCAGTATTTGGGAAATTCTATGCCTTAAACAGTCTCTTGCAGGAGTTTAAACTACTGATTGCTTTAAACTTACAAGAATATGAAGGAGGAAACTTTTATGTCCTTTATTATTGCCGTGCACTCATGTTCTTGTAATAATTGTACATTAAAGGCAGGCAATTTTGAAATAAGAGCCAAACTTAAATGTAAGTTGACATGAGTCATTTCCATCTGCTTAATAAGTTGCTTGTCTTTGCCTCAAAATTTGCATAGATTTTCATTGATCAGAGAGTCAGTCATCCTAAAACTGAGGTTGGAAGCTTATACATTTTCCCAAAAAACATCAAATCCTTAGGGCCGTCTGCAAAGTTGTTGCAATGTTGATCAGTATAAGTTTTTCAAAACCTTTTCTTAATAGCGGTACCATTTTGAACTTAACATCCTCAATCATTATCTCATAGAAAAAAGTAATTTTATTTTAACATTAATTTAAAGATTTTGAAATTTGAATCTTGTTTACTGGATATCCTAATCATTTCATTTCTTATTGCTACAAATGTAGTGCCATGTAGAGAATATTTAATATCCTAAATGAGATGAGTCTGAGAATCATTGCCTATCAAAGAAAAACGTTTTTCGTGAAGTTGGGTAATTTTTGTCATTGCTTTCCCTACAGGAGATTTCTTCCATCCTACAGGAGCTAAAAAGAGTTGAAAAACAGCTGCAAGGTAAATTTGCTATTGAATTAAGTGGAAAGAGCTAACAATTTAGAACAGTATGCAGTAAGTGGTATTTCTTAGAATATTCTTATTATTAGAACATGATTTGATTAAATATAGTGACATAGATAAAAATATAGAGTAGTTGTAATTATCCAAATTACTCATAAAAAGAAAGTTTAAAGCCCATTATAAGTAATTTAAAAGACAGCAAAGGGAAATCTTGGGCATAATGTTAGATGTTATAGACTAATTTATAGTCTTACATGTATTACCTATTAAGTATATAGATACTAATATGTGAAAAATATATAAAATAATGTACTAAAATGTGTGTATGCAGCTGAAAATGCTTATTAAGAGCTAGCATTCTTTCTCTGGCCTGACAGTTCTTAAGTTATACTTGTGGTTTAACCCAAACAAACTGGTAACACAAACCGTAACCGTTGGGTGAACAAGAAATGAGTGCGTCACTTCAGCCGTGGGGACCAGAGGAGGGAGCGAGAAGAGAGGCTCAGTTGGCCACCCCCTGAACTTGGACAGGGACCTTGTATTGGCTGTGCCAGATCTCAGTCATGCATCAGTGCCTGTGAGGGCCTTGACCCAGAGGTCCCCAGCGGTACCACAAGCCGGTTCCAGAATGAACTGCTAATTCTACTTAATTTTTGTTGCTTGAATTATCGTAGACATGATATGTGAGTCCTACCTAAGTGATTTTCAATCTTTATTTAGCTCAGCACCCCTGAGCATTTGGATGAACCCCATGAGTAAAAATGGCTTTGTTAGCTGGTAGAACGGGGTACATCTAAAGGATCTCTTAGGTGATTCCTAAGTCTGTCAGTGCTTCCTTCTCCCAAAACCCCTCTCTACCCAAGGCCAAGTTGAAAATCACTGCCTAAGATTTTCCCATGTCCACTTAGAGATCTTTTGTATTGAAAACCGGTTTTAACTGGCCCTTCCCATGGAGGTAGCAAGGTCCATTTGGCCAGCTGGGGCTGCCAGGGGATATTCGTTTCTAGGCTATGAGAGGATCCTCAGGGCTCAGCGGTACACACATGCACACAACCAATGTCCTGGCACTGTCACCAGGAATAATGACAGCATGCCGTTGGTGGCACTCAGAGTGGGCTCATATCGTTCAGTTTCCCCAGGCTTCAAGTTACCCCAAACCCCATCAATAGCAACCCATCCCCAGTTCCTGGAGTGATTAATACTGCCAGGAGTTTGTACTAAAGTTATAACCCATATTTTCACTCATCCGCCTTAAAAAAAGGAAAGCAAATTTTAAAAAGATCTTTTCTGAATTCCACATCTCCAAATGCCAGTCTTCCAACAGGCTCTGAAATGCCCCTAAGTGCGCTGCTCAGGGCACCAAAGAAAGCACTCAGGTCTGTAAACTCTATAGATCGGCCCCCAAATTGTTGAAATGGCATTTAAAATAGTATAGAAAAGATTAGCAAAAATTAAGCATCAAATGAAAGCATTGGTAGTCAAAATATCATCCAAGTCATAGCGATGTTCCGATCCAAACTTCACCGCATCGACAGTTGTCTCTTCCCCCTCCTCCTCTTTCCCTCCGTCAGTGATCAATGCTATGATTGACCCGGATGGGACTCTGGAGGCTCTGAACAGCATGGGATTTCCCAGTGCCCTCTTGCCGTCGCCACCGAAGCAGAAGTCCAGTCCTGTGAATAACCACAGCAGCCCGGGCCAGACGCCATCCCTCTGCCCGCCGGAAGCTCGGGTTCTGCATCCCGCTGCTGTTTCGGTCTCGGCCGAATTTGAGAACACAGAATCCGAGGCCGACTTCAGCATCCACTTCAACAGGTTCAACCCCGACGGGGAAGAGGAGGACATCACAGTCCCCGAGTGACTTCCTCGTGACTGTTAGGAAGTAATCACCTGTGGAATGACCGGGAACGCTGGCAGCAGCGCACAGTGTTGACTTGCACAAAACAAGACAGCTTGGTCAAGTACAATCTTGTTATCTCTGGCTTTTTAATTTTATTTATTTATTTTCTCCCTCTAACGTGGTATCATATTCATCCTTTCCAGCCACTTCGATAGCCACTTGGTGCACACGTAGGAAAAAGCAGATTGCGGCAATTTCACCTTTTGTGGTTTTATGATTTTCAGATCGAACGTAATTACATCTTGTCCCTGCATAGATTTTTGTTTCTGTTTTATTAAGCCGTGCTGTGACCTACAAGCAAGCTAAATGCCCAACATTTCTGACCCCCGTGTCTCCTGTGCCAAGCTGCTCCCCGAAACGGACTTTCTCTTCACCTGTATAGATTTGTTAAACACTTATATTTAGTTCTCAATAGTAGGATTTATATTAGTACTCATCGCCATTGGATACAGCGATATATAACTCGCCACAGTCAGACCGACCTTTTAAAAAAGTCGTTCTTATGTTCTAAAATTTTCCAACGTACATGTGATTTATATAATTTTGTTGCCACGTAAATTGTCTTGGGGTTTACGGAGATGAACTATTATGTTTGCACTAAGATTTGCTGGGAGTGGTAGGTGGGCGTATCTCTAGATCAGTAAGGACTAACCACCTTTTTCTGTACATAGGAGACTGATAATACTGTATTTGTTTTAACCCTACAGCGTTTTACTCCACTTTCAAAAAACATGAATCTGGCACTTTTTAAAATTTTTTTTTATGGAAGTAAGACTTTCTCTCTCACTTTAGGGCCAATGATAACGAGAGAGATTAAACTGGACAGATAGTGTAGGTGGAGTATATTTTTAAAGCTAAGAACATGTATATTGGTCCCGTGTTACCGAGTTTCTATGTGACAGTTGAGAAAACAAATTCCCCGAAACGATCATGAAGTTAAAATTTTCTGCATTAGGACACTTGGAGAACCAGTAGTCGTAAGCTTAGTTGATAGTTTCACTCCCGGGCAGAGTGAATTGCTTCTGTGTGTTTCCCTGTAGGACCCAATAGTGAATTCTGTCTCAGTCTTTCTTACTCATTTATAAGGACTCTACAAGACGACAGCGACAAAGGCTTTGGGCCTGTGTTACTAAACAGAAAGCCTATGAAAAATACCTTCTGTAAACTAGTTTTTTTTTTCTCTTTCCAGTAAGTTCACATTTGGATAAGTTTTCAAAGAAAGCAAGTTTCTTTGTGTTTCCAGAACACTATAATTTGGATGAATTCAGTTAAATATTATTAGTAGACTTGGAGTTTCCCCTTGACGCCATCAGTTTATAAAGGTTAAAACTGCAACCTTTGCAAATTAATGAAATGGTCTAAAATATATCAGCAATAACCCTGTGCTACATTTGTGTTAGGAAACTAACTATACACTGCAGAGCTTGACAGGATTTTACAAAAGTCCTGTACTGTTGGGCCAGTCAATAAAGATGCAAAAAGAAAAGCAAAAAATACCCTTTTGTAGAGATGTAAAAACAAAAGTCTGTTTGTTGTGTGATGGATCTCGTATTTTTCTTTAAAGTTTTTTTTAAAGGGTAAATGAACTATTCTCCTGGTGAAGCTAAATACCCCGTTCTAATAAAGGAAGACTGAAAAACGGTTTTAAAGAACACGAATGGAAAGACATAAATGCTTTGAAGGAATAAATGAAACATTAAAACAGGGTCAGTCCGTTTGAAGAAACAGTGAGACAACATCATCAATTGTCCCTTCTCTTATGGAATGTTGGGGTACCAATTATGTCCCCGGGGAGTAGAAGGTAAGGAGTTGATTAGGAACACATTAGCATCCATCTCCTTACATTATCGTTTAAGTGTTTACACAGGTTTGCTTAAACATTTGGCCTTTTACTATGTTATTTTTATTTTTTAATGAATACATTATTCTCCTTATTTATTTTTGTTACATTTATTACTTACGTTATTTTGTTATGCATTTACAACTCATTTTTAAATAAAGTGTTTCTGGAACTTTATACAATGATTGCACATTTTGTTCTACCATCTGGATTGCTAATACTTCATCGCTTTGACAAATAGCCGTTTACACACCATTTTTTCAAAGCCTCGCAAAGGAAAGATGCTTCGGCTCTGATTCATGTGTGAGGAGAGCCACGAGGTGAGAGGAGGCGAAGGCTGCGCTGTCTTCTCTCGACCTTTCTAAGCAGATGTCCCCAGCCCAGACCCCGGGCGGGCACATTGGACGGGAACGTTCGGCGCAGGTCACCCCGGGGAGCTCCGCGGTTTCCATGCTGTTGTCCCAGAGGCGGGTCCACTGCTGTCTCCGTTGGGCCTGCCACAGCGCCCAAGTGGCCAGTGGCCTGAGTGGGAAGTACTGTGTCTGACCAGTTTTGGAAGCAAATACAAATTTCAGAAGAAGAGTCAAATCAGTGCTGGAGCCCGTGGCTCAGATGGGGAAACCGACATCAGTATCCAGTGTCCCTTCTTCTGGAGGGAAACAACATTTGGACCCATCAGACCTGGGAGTCTTCCGCATTCCTTAAGAAAAATAGCTTACGGCCTCCGTGTCTCTAGTGACCTCTCAGAAGTTGCTAGCACATTTCGCTGAGGATGAGGCAGAACGTGTCATTACCGTTAGGCAGGCGCCACGCCAGCACGAGATCCCAGACTGGCCCTTGAACACACAGAAGGACATCAGGGGTGGAAATTTCAGCCAGGTCCTGACCCATGGTCTGGACGACGAGCTCCGTGAAGACCTGGAGTGGCTGACAAACAAACTTCAGGCCCACAGAGCACTGCAGCCGCTTCTGGGGACTTTGCGTTGGAGGCCAGCAGGTCAGGACCACAGCCACCTAACAACCAAACGCATGCAGCCACTGAAGCAGAGCCAGGGTTTGAGCCCAGATCAGCCCACCCGAAACAGTCCTGGCCCCTTATTGACAGTCTCCCCTTGACCCCAGAGTGCCTCTGTTTGTATCACACACTTGCATGTTTACCCAGGTTTGAGGACAGCACTGCCCACTGCTTCCTGCTGCCTCGTTCTCCAACTCGGGGCGCAGGGGCGAGGGGTGGTGCCCGACCCCAGGGGCCACGCGCTGAGTCAGAACCCGGATAGTCCTGTGAGCCACTTCAGGGAGGAGGACCTGGCTTGGGAAGGAGTCAAACTTTGAGGAGAAAACAGGCCCTTTTTCCAGAAACGAGTTTAGACAGGGATCCTCAGCTTTATAAATCACAGTGAGCCTCGGGCCTCATATATTTTTCTTAAATACTTGGTTATATTGTTACATTGTCCTGAAACTGTAGAACACCAAAGTCAAAGAGAAAAATCTTAAAAAATACTCAGAGAGAGAAGAAAGATTGGTTGCTTGTTTGTTTGCTTTTACCAAGAACTGCAGCCAGACTTCCCAACAGTAAGAAGAGTGAGATGCAGGGAACTAACCCTGTTGATGGGAGCATATTTGTACAGAACTACCGAGTACGTGAGAATGATGGTACTATTCTCTGAATTGCGTTGTCCCTGCAGATGGAGAGGAGGAGGAGCAAGTGGACATCGGGTGAGGCTTTGGCTGTGCTGAAATATTTTCTTTATTAAAAAAATAGTATTTTTGTTTATAGTAGTATAAATAAAATAGTATTATAGTACTGAAATAATGGGCTCAAAGCAAATAAGATGAAGTACTACTGTTAGCTGTCGCATCTTGCTGGTATGCCATTAAATTGATTATCTGTGCTTTTTTTTTGTATGCCTGAATTGTCTCAAGTTTTAAAAAATGTTTTAAGATATATTTCCTTCCCTTTAAAAAAATTAATTTGTGCTTAAAGAATGTCAATCAGTATCACAAATTGATACTGAATTTATGGCATGTCTAACAAGGAGAGTAATTTACCAAATCTACTTATCACATATACTTGAAGGAGTTAAAATGTAAGAACTAAATTGGCACTAAACTTCAGAAACTGAAAAGAGCAAAGTCCATTAAGCTCATGCAATTATAGACCCTTAGAGTTTATATCCAGCAACCAGGCCTCGGTATCTCCTGCCTCCTATTCAGGAATATGTCTTAATTGATTTCCAGAGTTTTCTAATTATGGGAAGTGTTTCCAGAGAACAGGAGTGAAAGTTAAGGAGAAGGAACCCAGGAAGGAGGAAAAGTTAGTAATGACACATTCTGAGGTCACCTCTCTCATGGGCAATGGGGGGCTTGATCCCCACGAGGGCCACTTAATGGAGGATGGAGACTGAGCACTGGGAGGGGAGGAGCATTTACTCGCCAGGTCCCCACTCCCATCGTTTGAGGGTTGCCCCTGTGGCATCAAGTCCCTCGCACATTCAGGTGATGCTAGTGAGTGCTGGGCTGGTCCCTGCCAGTGCTTCACGCCGTGATGCCCACAGGAAGAGAGACGCTCCAGCAGACAGGACGTGTCGCCAGGTTTCACTTGCTCAAAACTGGTTGCTGCAGCGATGGCTGGAGTGAGAGGTAAACCAAGAGGATGTGAGGCAGGACACAGACTTTGTCCACAAGTGGACGGTGCAAAAATGGTGATCTCTTGAGTGGTGAAAAATGAAAACTCACTTACCTACTCTTTTTTCAATCACACAAGAGACAATATTGGACAAATCCATGTCACTCAGGGAGCAAAACAACATCAGGGCCGCTGACTGTTCACATTGGAAATCATTAGTTTTCATTCCTATGCACTTGAATTGAAACAGCATTATGTACAGTAGGTCCCGCCCTGGTTTTCCGAGAAAGCAGGAAATCCATGCAGAATCCCTCAGGAGCGTGCCCGTAAGTGCATTTGGACAGGATACCACTCATTGAATGCCATCAGGGCCATTTCACTCTGGAAGTAATAGGCAAAGAATAAAGTCTGTCCACATGCTACCAGGATAATAACACAGGGCTTCATAGGACAACGTATTGCTTAAACTGCATTTTTTATCTTAATATTCAATTTTGGATTCTCTAAGCAGCCAAGATTCACCCTCAGTGGGTCTGGAGAAAGAACAAAATACCTGAAAACATTGTCTTTGCTCCTGGACTCCAAGGTGCTGATGAAGAATTTGTAATAAGGCTGTCTTACCAATAGCTGCCATCGCCACCAGAAATGTCACTATGCAGGGCGTGCGGGTGCTTAC
>PVKM010006951.1:0-42804 GCA_004027735.1 Carollia perspicillata | reverse complement strand
TGGAGAAGCCGGGGAGGGGAAAGATCTACGGCTTTCTCACACACACATGCACCATACACACACAGAAAGGAGGAGACACCGTCGCTTGGGGTATGAACACCCCAGCAAGCACTTCACCATCAATCAAATACCCCCCGAATGGAAGAGTAGCCTCAAGGCCGCCCAGGGTGACCTTCATCTACCTGGGATAACTTTTCTTGTTCTTGACCATCTACACGAGTTCAATGGACAAGACCACCCTTGGGAGAGTTAGTGGCTTAGGTTTTATCTGCATTCCATCAGGGATGGGCAAGTTCTTGGAGTTTGGAGGCCTCATCTCTTCAGCTGTGGTATAATAGGAAGGAGTGGGCCAGATGGCTAATGAAAGTCTAAGGCACAGATAGCAAACACAAGGCCCACGAGCCGAATCCTGCCCTCCCCCTTGTTTTATCCGGCCCAGGGCCTTCTTTCCATCCAGTGGCAGCACCGAGCTCTCACTTGACTGTTAAGGAGTAGTTACATTTATACAGTCCTAACATCTGAAGGCAACCACTAGGCTGATGTGCCCCCACCCCCGGTGAAAATGAGTCTGACACCCCTGGTCTAAAGGCAGCTCTGAATTCCTCGTGAACCAAGAACACGCAGGACTCGGCCCCTGCCACGTCAAACCTCAGTTCCAGGCATCTCAGCTGTGTGACCATAGGAACATCACTTGATTTCTTCTATAAACTGGAGAGAAAAATTCCTATGTCACAGGTCAGGATTGAATTTCTTAACCATAAAAAGCGCCTGCCTTATGGGACAGGTCATAATGTTAGAACTCTCCTTTCTAAAATGCTGTGGTTTCAAACATGAAGGAATCTGGGAAGTTTGCCTTTCTGGAACACAACTAGATAATTCAATCCAAAATATTTCCCACTCTAACTTATTACTCATTGGAGGTCCGAAATTACACAAATCTGGGTCAGTACTACTGGAAAACGCTCATGAGATAAAAGCATTGCACAGTCCCTGTCTTATGTGACATAGTACACATACTTCTTTTTCACTAGTTGTTCCAAGTCACTAAGAAATCAAAGAAGTGGTACATGGTAAACCAGGCTGGGAAAGTGAAGGATTCACAGAGTTTATACTGCTAATTAAATTAAGGTTTCTAGCAGATCAAGGACAAATGACTGAGTTCAACAGAATATTTCCTTTGATGTCAAGATTTTTTACTTCAAAGACTAGCCAGCAGGATCGTGCAGGCGGCTGCCAGGGGCCCCTCCTCTCCCTACAAGGAGAGGCTGATGGTGAAAGAACTTTCAAGGATCTGTTTCGGAGCTGTGTGAACACCTGCGGAGGTTGGCCCTGCCCGGGCCAGACCGGGTGTGAGGGGTCTTAGGAGAAAATAAATGAGTCGGAAGATGTGAGTTCAAGGCTTGGGTCTGCCACTTACCTGCCTCCTATGACCTCCTTACTTGACCTCCGTCTTCATGTTCTCCCGTGTGAAATGGGAGTACAAAACCTCATCTGTTTATCTCACAGGTTTACATATAGAAAATATTGGGTCTTTGGTACATCACATACTAAGAAAAAAAATAGAGAAACAAAACCCCAGCAGGATCCTATGGCCAGCTCTTTCCTCTCCCAGGAAGATGTTTGCCTCCGCTGCATCTCGTGTTTTTTAGTAGTCGGTGTGTGATAATTCTTTGCTGAATGAGCCAAGGATAAATGAAGTGTGGTGAAGGATGGACCCCCCTCTTTGGCCAGCCCATTCATTCTGCCGTTACAGCCCCGGCTGTACTAAACCTGAGGACATAGTAAAAAAGAATACCAGGGTTGGGGAGGAGGAAGGTGGGGACAGTGAGAAAGGGCCACCCAGCGGCAAGGAAGGAAGGAGGGCAGCTCTGGGCTTGGAAGGGAGTTTCCTGCGACACCTGCCAATAGGAGCCTGTGCTGACCCAGCTCAGTGTGCTGCGTGATTTTGTGAACAAGAAATTTTCAGTATTCCCCCCCACAAGTGCATGTTTACTTCTGACGGAATAGATTGAACACTCATGTGTCATCAAATATTCATAAGCCAGAAAGGACAAATACCCTGATTATCAGTGAAATACCACTTCAAGTCGGCCCGAATTCTTAGTCACACAGCCGAGCTCAGCAGACTGGGGAAACCCAGACGTTGACTCCATGATGACGACTGAATGAATAAACTTTAAGAACATGCACTGCAGCCTTTCAGAGATGTTTTCCAAGTCTCCCTATCTCTCTGAGCTTCTTGGTCTCCTAATACCTCCGGATAAACTTCATTTATCAGAGTCAGAGAGCAGGGGCAGGTTCTGGAAGGCTGAGCTCTGCTGTACGCTCTGGGGCTGAGCACGAGTGGACACCCCCATGGGAGTCTCCATCTCGAATATTTCAACATCGGCATTCCCATGCCCAGATAGTCCTTCCTCTGACGCCGGGATGGTTTCCTAACCCGTGAGTGCTGTGAATCAGCCCTTGATGGAGGAGTGACTCAAAGGGCTGCGTGGTCGTATGCTCCAGACGAAAGAGACCCACTCAAAGAGACTGTATCAGTTCAGGTGTCTGAGGCTGCAAGTCACAGGAAACCCACCAAAAGTGGCTTCAGACATAATGACGTGGATTCATCGCTCATAAGAAGTCTAGAGATAGGTGGTTCCAGGGCTGTGCCATTCTCCTGGTTATAGAAAGACAGTACGGTGCAGTGAAGAGGGGCCCACCTCTGCCATTGGTTCCCCTGGGTTCAACTCCCAGCTTTGGTGCTTCCTGGTTGTGGAACTTCAGGCATTACTTAACTTCTCAGAGTGTCAGTTCCCTCCTCTGTGAAACCAGAGCTAACAATAGTACCTCCCTCCCAGGGTGCTTGTGAGCATTAAATTAGTGAGTATATGTAGACTGCTTAGCCAGGGCCTGGCGCATAATAAGCACTATATAACTGTTAGTTCTTCTCTTTATTGATTAATATCGTCCTCTCATTGTCATGAGAGCATCCAAGGCACCAGGTTTCACACAATGTGTAGGACAGGAAGGAAAGTGTGGGAGGGGTCCTGGGCAGAGAATAAGAATGACACGAACTTCTCTTATGCATATCTCTCCTTCCGCCACAAGAAAAGTCTTCCCAGACACCCCTCATCCTTTACACTTGAAGCCTATAGGTGAGGATGCAGCCCCATGGGGGTGTCTGGCAATCCTTGGCAAAGAGGACTGGAATGACCATGGTTTAGAGTCTTCGTGCTATCTGACATGGAGGCCGCTGGCCACATGAAGTGATGTAGAGTTTCATTTATATTAGTTAAAATCAGAAAGTCAGCTGCTCAGTCACACAAGCCACATTGAAATACTTGAAAGTACTCAATAGCCACATGGGGCTGGTGGTCTCCATGACAGACAGTGCAGCTAGACGCGGAGCCCATCCTCCCAGAAAGCCGTGCTGGACCGCGCTGCAGTCAGAGTTCATGCGTCAGGGCCCCACCTTCCCCGAGCATATTTCCTCCAGGTGCCTGAACAGAAGTAGGACTCTGTTCTTAAGGGAGAAGTGGAAGGAGCTGCTGGAGTGGCAATCGACAAGGAAAGAGGGGCAGGGGGAAGGACCATCAGAGACATTGGCGAGATCAGAACAGGGGCAGTAGCGGGGCGGAGACTCGGAGAAGTCAAGTCGTCTCATTAGACATCAGGTTTCCCGTGCTGGCCTCTCAGCCTACTAGGCTGCCTTACACACGGGAACCCAGATATTTGACAGGGGTGGAAATCGGAGTCATCAGGAAGGATTTTTTTAGAGCCCTATCTGAGTAGTTTCAGTTACTAACAGGCAAAAATGAACCTTGGGCCTCCAGTCTGCCTGTATCCTGGACACCAACCTCATGTCACAACAACGCTCTGCAAATCACCACACCGATGTTGGCTATTTTTAGGATTGTCGTGTAAAACGGGGTAATTAAAAACATTTTCCACTTCAAGTAGTCACCACGAGCCCTCAAGAGAGTCCTGCCAATCTACCTGCAACACCCTGCCCCAGGATCCTCGTTGGCTGACCCTGGGCCCTGGGGAGCGGCAAAGGTCCCCGGCACTCCTCTAAGCCTCACAGAAGGTGTCAGCTGCCTGGGGCGGGAATGAGGCTGGAGTAATAATAGCTATTCTGCGTGTATGCTGAACTATATGCCAGGCATTTGCCTAAGGTCAGGAAATGGCAGAGTGGGATTCACGCCCAGAAATGTTACTGCCAAAGCCAGGCGCTCTGCCGAACTTTCTCCCCAGAACTGTAGACGACAAAGCTCTTCGAGGATCAGTCCGAGCAAGGTTCTCAGATTCCAGTGAGCATGAGAATCATCCAGAAAGCCAGATGAAACCCAGGTTTCTGGGCCAGCAATGTGCTTAGTAGGTTGCGTTGATCAGTTGGGAAGAACTTGTGTGCATCTCTTCACAACTCCACGTTCAATAGCATCATGTTAGTAGCTTGAGATCAGTCATAATGGGAGAATTTGAACCACGGGAACCAGCCAAGTCTGGAGAGTCTGTTGTTAAACCCTTACCAGCACACCATTGACAAGTCCCCGTCCTCAAATTCTCTGGTTCAGTAAATCTTGGACAGGGCCTGAGAAGTCACATATCTAATAATTCCCCAGGTAACGCTCAGTCTGCTGGTCTGGGGAGCACACTTTGAGAACCACCTGGAAAAAATTTCAGGAATCCTGAAACAACAGATTTTTGACCGGTTAGAAGGCATCATTGGGAAGAAGAGTGCTGGGGGTCTCACTGAGGAATGCTGGCGGCAGGGGAGCCTGTAGCACACTGATGCGAATAAGAGCTCATATTGACAGAGTGCCGACTGTAGTCTGCTCCTGTTCTAGTCACCAAGCATCACCAATAAATCTGAGTAACCCTTTGCAGACACCAATGGGAAACTTCTCAGGTTAGCCGTTTCTTTGGTTCTGATGTGGTTGTCGAATATGGGTTTCTCCTATATGGGTTTAGATTCTTACAGTGGCTTAGTTAGCTGGATAATCATGCTACTGAGATAAAGGTTCCTAGTGCCAACGCCACTCACCTTTAGTTCTCTTGATCAAGAGGGGAACGAGACTGGGAGGAGAGGGTGACCTCTTTTGATCCCCTCAAGTACATTATCACTAAAACCCATCCAAAGTGCACCTTGTAAGTCAGCTGTGTCATCTTTCATAAAAAGATAAAACGTTTATTCCACTTTATAAACCAACAACAATGCGGAAGAATGCAATAATGGTCTACAAGTGTTCTGAAAACGTGTTCCATTCTCTCCTTCATACTGAGATTGCCACCGTCTTGGTAAACAGCTCGTGACTTCCCTCCTGCCCCTCACCTGCTCTCCTTGCCTCAGGGTTCTCACCGCCCCGGTTCACAGGCCTAATGCACATCCCTGATCCTTTGGCACTCACGGCCGAGAAACCCTCTCTGGATTACAATTGCATGTTGATTTAAGGCCAAACTCCTCAGCCTGGCCCCCAAGACCTAGTATGACCTAGCCTCATTTTTCTCTCAGTGTATCTCACATTTATCCAATTACTATACCACCTGATCCTGTCTCGAAGGAAGTTCCAAGGACTTAGTCAAATGAGACAAGTGGTCCGACTAAAACAACAAAAGCCACACAGCCATGGGAGAACCATGATCACCGCCAAGAGAAAGGCAAAGCTGGAGGCAGCAAGGTAGTCCAGAAATCAAAGGGTGAAACTGGGAAGGTGTTCCAGAAATAAGGCAGAATAGGACATTTCCCTCGTCTGTGGTGTCTGGTGCTCGGTGTCGGAACAGATCTGGGGCCTCGAAAGAACAGCAGAGCCGATGCCCTGGGTCAATGCTTTCCATGTTCACCTTTTCATTAGACACACTTGGGTAGCCTTTCACTGGAAATATTAATAGTCCCCATCCCAGTCCCAGGAAAAGGGCCAGGCAATATGGATTTTAATAAATGCTTACGATAATTCTTATGATTGTTTGAGTTAGGGTAAATGCTGAGTTTACATTAAAGTCACCTGGAGGCCATGCAGGGAGCCCACATGGAGAGCCCACATGGAGGTGAGCTGGCTGCCAGCCCAGCTCAGATCCCTGCCCACAGCCAGGCTCCATCGCCAGGCCCGTGTGTGTGGATGCAGGCCGAGGACCCCGGGACGGCCCAGCGGAGGCCCCAGACACTGCTGAACACAGACGGGTTATCCACTCTTTGCCCTCTGAATTCCTGACCAAGTGAACCCAGGAGCCCAATGAAATGGCCATTTTATAGTTGTTGTGTCTTTTAAATAATCTGGAGAGCTTTTAAAAAATACTGTAGCTCAGGTCCTGTCCCCAAGACATTCTTATTTATTTAGTCTAGAGTAAAATCTGATATTAATTTTCCACTACTTTTTGTTCTAAAAATTTCAAACATCAAGAAGAGTTGAATGAATAATATGTGGAAATGTGTGGACCCATCACAATTATGAATATTTTGCAATATGATCGATCGATAGATAGACAGCTAGGTAGACAGATATTTATAGGGCTGAGCTGTTGGAAAATAATTCACAGATATGGCACTACAGAAGTACCCCAAAATAACGGCATTGTCTTACATAAACGCAATACCGTTATCATGCCTAAGGAAATAATAGCAATTCTCTAATATCCCCAATTGGCTCAAAAATCTGTTTTTGCTCTTTTTGTTAAAAAAATAAGTATCCAGTCAAATTTTATACAGTACATTTGGTAAGATTTTTAGTCTATTATTTATTTATTTATTTAATTACACCGACTTTTTAAAGCAACCTAGCCAACCATCTTGTAAAATAGCCTACGAAGTGTACTAGTCTGATCGTCAATTCATTGTGTCATGTAACTTACACATCTCTTCCCACTGGGTTCTAAACCGAGATATAAATCTAAAGTGGCCGGAGTCAGATCAGGCTTTTGGAGCTCGTGTAATTCATAGGAGATGTGTACTTCACATCACACCAGGTGGCACATAATGTCAGGTGTCACGTTATTCGTGATGCTGACTTTGATCCCTTGATTAAGGGGACGGGATGACTTTTCTGCCCCTCCATTAAAACCCATTTTTCGATTTGCAGTTAGCAAGGAATCTGCGAGGTGCTATTCTGGTACCAACAAAATTCTACCAGTGGTGTTAGCATCCATCGATGACCCTTGCCTGAAAGAATTATTTGATGGGGAGTAACAAAATGGTGATTTCTTTCTTACTTTAGTATTAAGGCATAATTTGCCTATAGTAAAAATTCACTCTTATTTTTTGTGCAGTGTAGCAGGTCTTGACAGATATATGTATATGTTCCTGCAACCACCACAACCGCTGAGAAACAGAGCAGTCCCACCCCCTCTCCCTGGTATTCCCCCATGTCCTGTCATCCTCAGCCCCTCCCCCATCCCCAGCCCTTGGCAACCACTAATATGTTTCTGTTCTTTTAGATTTGCCTTTTCCAGAAGGTCACATACATGGAATCATACAATGTATAGGCTTTTGAGTCTGGCTTCTTTCACTTAGCAAAATGGGTCTGAGGTCCATCCACGTGCTGATGTATCAGTAGTTCTTTCCTTTCTTACACTGAATAGAAAGAAGTCCTTCGTTAACTGGTTATTCACTCTCAAGCTGAGGGACACTTAGGTTGTTTACACTTTGGGGCAATGCTGAATAAAGCCATAAAAACATTCTTACCAAAGTCTTTGTCTTAAGATAAGTTTCCATTTCGCTGGGTTAAAATACTTAAGAATGGGGTTTCTAGGTTGTTGAGTGAATACATGTTTGTTTTTAAAAACAGCTCAGTTCTTTTTTCTCTCAGTGGCTGCACCATCTTTCATCCCCACTCGCCACGTGTGAGAGTTAACGGATCGTCTCTAAAATTCTGTCATCCTCATACTCTCAGACTGGCAGTCTCCCCTGGAAAAAGAACACTTTCTCATCAACTCGAGAACAAGTATAGCTTTTATTATAAAGCTCAAGTAAATGCTAATTCTTCTTACTTAATTACCTGTTTTCAGAGTAAAGAGTTTTCATGGTAGCCACCTCCCAGGGTGGGCAAGTAAGGTTTTCTTTTCTCCTCTTCTGTTTCTTGCCCTTTTTCCTATATTTATGGACTTCTCAGTTTTTATTTACCCATATTTTACAACCAACAACACTTATCTTTTTAATTCTCAAAGCACCCCAAATGTACCTAATGGGAATGCTATCGAACACGTCCTGTGAACTTTGGACATAACCTCATTAGTCTTTGACCCTTTTTTCTTCTTCCTGGCACAGGAAGATTCCCATTTTCACCTTGAACTTCCCTGAACGAGGCCTAGATCTAGCCATTTCCCCAAGAGGACAGATTCCTCAAGATGGTAGTTAGACACTAAGACATCTTGTGATTCCTGGTATATTATCACTTCGAGGGGCTTTGGGTGGGAATACACACACAGACACACACTTCCAAGCAAGAAATAAGGTATATATGCATATAAATCATGAACTCATACCGATATTTCCAATTAAAATTTAGCCTTCTTGACATCTTCACTCTTTAATTTATACCTCTGTTCCCTTCAAATGGAAATCTTGATTTTTAATACAATTAAGATACTAATTTTCTTGATCTCATCATACAAATAAGATAGTATCAAAACCACCATGCCAGTATTACTGTTAATAAAGTGGTTCACGGAAGTTTACGATTCCTTTGTGACTTTTTAAATGTTATTTATTTATTTATTTTTAGAGACAGGGAAAGGAGGAAGGAGGGAAACATCGATGTGTGAGAGAAACATCCATTGTCTGCCCCTCGCACGCCCCCAACCCAGGACCTGACCCACAACCCACGCATGTGTCCTGACCCTGAATCAGATCACAGCCTTTCAGGTTTTTGCAATATTTTTTAATCCTTACAATATTTCTCATTAGGGATGGCCAGTCAGAGTATTGAGTTCAAAAGTCACTTGAAATAATTCTTTCTCCGTGTGGTTGTGCTTCCAACGTGATGCACAGTCAGGCGTATTTGTTCCTGTTTGTTTTCAATATCTTTTAAAAGCTCCCCTGGGGATGGATTCCAGGGAGCAGCCACGGGGTTGACGAGCCGTGGCCGGGGTGTTTCTCTCTCTCTCCTGTTCCTCCCCCTCCCAGGCTTCTCTCCCGTTTCCTTTCACTGAAATACCACCTTTTCCTCGGGACCGGCTCCACCCTAGTCCTTCTTCTGATCCCACTGGTCGACAGCAGCATTTCCCTCCTCTGGACTCCTAGAATCTTTGGACCACTCCTGATGGAATTTAAATGTTCTACTTGGATTACCGTCCTGGTGTCAAGGGTCAGCAACTTTTGCTGTAAAGGGTCCGATAGTAACCGTTTCGGGCTTAGCAAGTCACAAAGCTCCCTGTCACATCCTCTCTCTTTTTTTTACAGCTCTTCATGCTCTTACCCGGCAGAACCAACAAAAACAGATGTGGCTCTTGGATAGTTTGCCAACACTCTCCTTACATCATGTTATTTCAAGTACCCACCTTGAAGGAGGAAAAGTCCTACTTATCCCTATACGCCCAGCTTACAGCAGAGCACATGAGAAGGGATGCTCACTAAACGTTTGGTAAATTCATGAATATACAGTATTATTATATGGCATGCTTACAAGAATTTGTTATTAATCCAGAAAGTTAAGCTGTACAGAGCTATAAAAACACCATGTATAAACATAGAACATTGGCTACAGACAGTAGCCTGTAGATAATACCACTCTATGCATGCAGTCACGAACCAGGCCCTCTTCCAAGGGTGAGAGGAGTCAGTGGTGTGGTGTGGGTGCTGAGGGTCGTGGGTGGAGGGTCTTGGGATTAAACAGGAGTGTCCAAGAGGGAGTTAACGGCTTCAGCTGTGCAGGAACAGACAAGGTGGCAGAGGTGGTGCTACTGGTAGAAGTTGGGTTCTTACGGTGCCTAAAGGAAAGGAATTTCCTGAGACCCACACAGGAGGATGTGGCTCTGTGGTATGGTTTCTTGATGATGTACAATTAAGGGGGTTCCCCTCCTGACTTCCCAATGTCCCATCTCCAACCATCCTGCCATGAAAAAAGTCCAATCTTGTCTTCAGTAGGGCCAAGATGAAGGCCACGGCTCAGAGTTTATGCTCTTATTAAAATACAGTCCAGTCCAGCATCTGGCTAGTTTAGCGTGTTTTCAGCCGCAGTCCATTGCTGTGCTGTGGTATTCAGGCTCCCTCCTGGAGGCCATGGGCCATGTGGCTGCTAAGGCCAAGTGGCCATGGACAGAACAAGGGTATGCACCATGTGAACGTGGGTCACAAGCAAGAGAGAGAGAGAACTTCTTTGTTCCCCTGGAGTTATAACCAGGAGCTTGGTTTGGGGGAGGACCAGGTACTTACTTTCTCAAAATGACCAATCAATCTCCCAAATTTTCACTGTCTTTGGATGCATTACGCCCCCTAGATAGACTGACAGGCCTCTGTGGTCCAGCACCTCCCCTGCCCCCCCCCCAGTAATTCAGTACTGGAGGGGGGAAAAGAGAAGTGTTAATCCTCTTGGTGGAGCAACACTGTGATCCCCTGGGGAGTGAAGCTGTAGCTTCTTAGTGAAGCAAACAAGCTCCTGCTTCCCAGTTTATTAAACTCACTGTCCAGTCTCTTGCTCCCCTTCTCAGTATCTAACTAAACACCAACAATAACATTGGGAGTACTTCAACTTCCTGTCTTCTGACCTAAAAGTAGCTCCCAGAGCCTGCAAAATAAGAATTGTAAAAGCCTCCTTCCCAGAAGGAGATGCCATCAACATGAGACAGCAGCTCTGGTTTCTAAAAGCCTGACTCCATCCTCATCCACCTCTGAAGAAGAATAAAGATCGATACCATCGGGAAGAGAACGGGAATGCCCTGTTCACTTCCAGCTCTTAGGCCCTCTGAGCTCGTTGGGGCTCAGGCAAAGAAAGTCAAACACCCTGACAGCATGAAGGAGGTCAGAGCAGTGTGCCAAAACCTCCTCCCCGAGCACCTTCCTGAAACAACGCCTTGATTTGCACCATAGTGCAAACTGCTAATTTTATCAGAAGGAAACGCCTTTTAGAAATCTGCTGTCTTGGGTTCCAGGAAGTTTCTACAGACATGAAATTTCCACTTCTGACCTGAGCCCTGGTGGGGTTACTTCTTACTGCGGAGCCCTCTACCCGGAGTAATGTACATTAAAAAGTCGATGTCTTTGTGGTTATTGCCACAGAACTGGAAGTCCACTTGATGCATTTTTATTCTCAGAAAATTGATTTTCGTGTGTAGTTGGGGTGAAAACTGTATGCCATCCATTCAAGAAAAAGGTGCTCTACAATAACAGTGTTTGAAGTTACAATCCTGTTTCTCCCCTTCGCTTGTCTTATGTTAAGCCATATGCTGCTGTAAATTAAAAGGAAAGGGCATTTAAACCAAACGGTTTCTCCGAATAGCATTAATCCTGTCAAGAGTAGTTTGTGACAAAAGCTAAAGGTTGTGCTCTTGCCTTTTAAGTAAAACCAAGTTAAACATCTGAACTATTTCTGCTGTCCCTTAAATATTAGGATGTAACACATTTGGGATATCTGTTGACATTTGTTATACTTTTGATGAACAATTAGCCTGCAAGAATATTAACAGGAAATTCCATTCATGAGATAAGCAGCTGTTTGTGCAAAGCTTCAAGCCAGATCATGGGACCGAAAATCTTCTTTATGCAACTAATGTTAGTTGAATAGTCAGCATTCCTTAGGTATCCGAAAGGAAATGCTTTGGAAATAACTTTTATGGCTAATTTTGACTCTTACATTTTCGTAAGGAAAAAATAAGTCTTATGATTCATTTGGACTCTGATACTTGTAGTTTATAAAATGTGAGTATTTAATATTGTCCCTAGTCACCATATAAATTTCAAAGAGCAGGCATCAACAAAGGACCAGCCCCAGTTACTTCCAGCCTCTAATACAGAACCATAAAGCCAGCCTTAACAACCCTAATTCCACAGCATGTTACAGTCAGCTCTTATTTCATTCTCGAAGCAAAGGCCTGGCGTGCCTGCCATTATATGGAACACTCTCCTATTTAAGAAAAGGTCTCCTTGCCATTTTTGAGCTGTTAAAACATTTAATGTAATATTCCCTTTGCAACATTTATTTAGGATCCACTAAATTGCTCGGAATAGAGCTTCAAAATACTGAGAGGCAAATGACTGGTAAGTAACTATTCAGATTCCGATGCCGTAAGAGAAACGATGGCAATTCTGTGAAAGTTCTGGAAAGGCATTGCACTCTGCACTGAGGGGAAGGGTTTGATCAAAAATTCACTCCCAAGCCATCAATCACCAAATGCTAAATACCATTGCCATCGGCCTCTTCCTCTTTCTTTCCAATAGCTTCACCTCCCCTTCCTCTCTACCCCATCATGGATAAAAAAGGAAATCTGAAAGGGCCTGGCATTTATTTTAAAGTCAAAGCAAAAGGCCATAATTGTGTCCCCATCAGTAAAATATTTCTGAGCACGCATTCCCATTGTGTGTGCTTTTATTTATAAATTATACCCATGTCCTACTCTGAAGTAGCGTATTAAATATCAGTGAAGTTTTGTCTCTTTTTTTTTTCAGATTGAAGACCACATCTGCATCCAATTTTCTTCTAATATTTTCTTGCATGCTTTTTAGGGTACAAGCCTTCCCTGCAACTTGTGACACCACTAAGATTCTCTGTAAAGTTCTGCAGTTTATGGTCTATAGCTTTTACTTGGTTTTATTTTAATAAATGAAAGGCCTTTCTGGATTTCCTTTTTGCCCGTTATAGCCTCAGATCTGGCCATAAGGATAAACAGGTATCTGCTCAGATAAGCTGACCCTCATCTTTATCCCCCTCCTATCCAGCCCCCTGCCCTGGTCCTGCTGAACTTGTGGCAGCAAAGGAATTAAGATGGAAAAGGTGCTGCTTACTCCTGGTGGTTCTTGACTGCCAGATGCCACCTGGTTTTCTAGTTGAGAACACCCCGAAGTTTCATTGGCTCAAACTACAACTTTTCGGGAAGAGTAAGAACTGTCCCTTTCATCACCGGTTCGATTCCCAGTCAGAATACATGCCTGAATGGCAGGCCAGGTCCCTGGTAGGAGGCACTCGAGAGGCGACCACACATTGACGTTTCCCTCTCTTTCTCCTCTCTTCCCCTCTCTCTAAAAATAAAATAAATAAAATCTTAAAAAAAAAACAAAAAACAAAGAAGTGTCCGTTCTGGTAAAGGTGGCCAAAAGGTACAAACTTCCCCTACTAAGTCCTGGAGAGGTAGTGGACAGCATGGTGACTACAGTTAATAATACTGTATTATACATTTGAAAGCATTAAGAGAACAGATCTTAAAAGTGCTCGCTCTAAGAAAAAAATTGTAACTATGTGGCAATGGATGTTAACTGTGGTGACCATTTTGCAGCATATACATTCTCATGTATTAAGTCATTATGTTGTACACAATTGAGTTAAACCTCAATTTTAAAAATAAATATTAAGAAATAGTAAATGATAAAAAATAAGAGTCCCTTTGAAAGCATTTTGAAATCCTGGAGCGTGAGGCGAGCCCCACCAGGTGATAACAAGTGGGCCCAGGTGTATTCTAACAGGCTCCACCTGGTGGTAACGGTGAACTACATACACCTAGAAGGTGATCCCACTGTGCACTTAAGACCTTCCCCACTCCACACTACTCACGTCATTTCAATCAGTTCCTCCTAAATTTAAGAGAACCAATGTGGACTCATTATCTCAACCCCAGAAACCAGTGTCACCTCGGTAGGAATGTTCTCTCTCCATCAGTGGTATCCCCATCAGCCGTGCCTCCCACGCAACAAACCCGACATTATGCCCTCCATTGCCCCTCCCCTGCATGCCCACATCCATTCACCAGTGCCCACACACCACCTCAGAGAAGTCTCTTACATCCAGCCTTTCTCCTCTGCCACTAATTAGTCCAGGTCTCCAGCATTCATTGCTTGAATAATTACCATGATCTATTTTGTCCACAAACCTCCAGATTCTCTGCCCACTGGTTTCAGCTCAGCTGCCTAGTTATCTTTAAAAAAACAAATCAGCTACTCTGTCTTGTGTGGCTCAGTCGGTTGGGCATCATCTTGCAATCCAAAAGGTTGCCAGTTTGATTCCCGATCAGGACACATGCCTGAGTTATGGCCAGATCCGGTTGGGGGCATGTGAGAGGCAACCAATTGATGCTCCTCTCACACATCGATGTTTCTCTCACTGTCATTCTCCCTCCCTTGCCCTCTCGCTAAAAATAAATAAAATCTTTAAAATAATTTAAAAATTTAAAATCAGCTGCCATTTTTCCTAATTAACGACTTTTATTGCTGCTGTCTATAGAGGTTATCTCCAAACACTTTCGTTTGCATGACTGTTAGTAATAAAAAAAAAATGAGTGCACACCTCTAAAACACAGTAACTTATTCCAAAATTGTGAACATGCATTATTATGTTAATATGCATATTCTGAAAACACATGTAAAAATGTGACATTGTTCCTTGCGTACATTTTGGGTGATGGAATCGTTCCATGTCCTGATCATAGTCATGGTTACACAAACCTATACATGTGTTAAAATCTAAACAGCTGTACACCAATAAATCATTTTACTACCAGTAAATTTACAAAATAACTTTTAATATTTAATAATAACATATTCACCCACTCCGAGCTGGACTCCTTTTTTGCATCTTCTGAGTACACTTGCCCCATTTGGGGACCACAGCATTAAATTCAAGCACCCTAGATTGTCATTTTTGGCTGCTAGCATAAAAGAAGCTGCAGGAAAGTCTTCAAATCACTGGGCAGCTTTTCTACTCATTTTGTAATGACTGTACCTCCAGTTGCATGGTGTGAAAACAGTGACAGGGACTAGGGATCATTGTGTGTCTAAGTATTACAAAATCAAAGGTTATTTATTTATGTGACTCTTCCAGAACATACATTGGGTCTACGTTTGCTGTTGTGACCTGCCCAAAGTAATGACAGAGAAAGGCATTGGCTGGAGTGCTACGGTCCAGCGAAGAAATATATACACCCCTAAGTAGAAATCACCTAGCAAAGTAAAGGACCCAGAACACCAAAAATATGGGTTGGGAGAAGCTCCACAGTAGGAAATTAGGGAGGAAAGATCAGCATGAAAACTCTCCCAGATAGGGTATCATTTTACATCAATCACCTGGTGGTTGGAAACGTTGAGAAAACTACCCCAGGGTGGAACAAAGTCAGACAACCCCACCTCACATCTCACCAAGATGAACCCATATGGTCAGCCAGAGTCCCAAACTGAAGACAACCTGTGGAAGACTTGAATGGATAGACCTCAATAAATTCAGTGTCCTCTCTAGCTACCTTTTGAGGTTATATAACTTTTTTAATCCTCACCCAACAATATGTTTCTTATTGATTTTTTTAGAGAGGGAGGATGGAAATGCCCAGGAAACATTTGAAGAATAGGGTGTCTAGTGTTCAACATTAAAATGATCGCTCTACGGCCCTGCAACGTGGCCTTCCTTGTCATCAAATTGCCAGCAGAAATCTACTGCATACGGCTGCATCGTGTGCATGGTATTTTAATGAAAGGAGCAAATGAAAAAAATGGAAGGCTCATGTCCCATGTTTGAGGTGACGCCAGGGAAAAGATAAAGAAACAGCTGTGAGACATAGAGAAGAGGGCAAAAAGTCAGTAGAAGCTGGAAGCTGAAAGCAGAGGTGACTGGGAGTATGACACAAGGAATGCCCAGGAGTTCTGGCAACAGCATTGAACTTCCCATTGTCTGGTGAACGAGAGGTCTGAGCAGATCTGATCTAGACCCAAGAAGGGTGTGATAGGTATCCCAGCTGCTACCTGGTTTGCTCAAATATGCAACTCCACTGGCTCTGACACCTTTGAGATCCGGAACTAGGAACTCTTCCAGGATAGGAGGATAAGGTATTCATTTTCTCCTAGCAGAGCAAAGTGCCTGCTTAAATAATGGGTGAAGAAAGATTAGTGCATCACCTTACAAAGTGAACTAGTTGATGAGCACTGAGATGTCATTTATCATAACTGGTGATCTAAGATTCTGTGATTGCTAGCCTGAACTATTTTTTACTTAAGGGCTCTTTGGGTTCTTCTATTTATTATATCATTATATTCATATTATTACACTTTGGGGGGATGGAAACATCCCGTATTCTCTGGTGGTGTCAAGCAGTGTGCCAGCCCCTTGAGGTCACCATCATTCTTCAGTGCAGTCATGAATCCCCTGAAGCTCAGTTCCCAAGTAACTACTGGGGGCCAGATGATGCCCAGGCCTATAGGGACTGTTTAGGAGCTGAACTGTGCCCTCCTCTAACTCACATGTCCAAGCCCTAACCCCAGGCACTTCAAAATGTGACTGTTTCGGTGACAGGGTCTTTAAAGACGTAGATAAAATAAGGTTGTATGGTTGGGTCCTCAGCCAACCTGCCTGGTGCCTTTATTTAAAAAAGAAAATTAAGACACAGACATGTGCACACACAGAGGAAAGCCCAGGCAAAGACACAGTGAAAAGATGGCCCTCCATAAGCCAAGGAGAGAGACTTGAGAAGAAACCAAAATTGCCAGCTCTTTGATTTTGGAGTTCCAGCCTCCAAAATTGTGAAGAAATCCATTTCCATTGTTCGAGTCACCCAGATTATGATACTTTGTGTTGGCAGCCCTAGAAAATAAATACAGGGACTATATTTTCCGAACTAAAAATTATGACACATGACCTTACAAATACAAGTGATTTATAGAACCCGTTGACTGAAATGCCTTATATTTGAAATCCAGCCATGCCTAACCTATAGTCTTACTTCCAAATAGAACTTGACTTAATCCTAGAAAAATACTTTTATTCAATTCTTTTAAAAATTTTAGAAGGGGGGTTCTATTACCACCACTGGAAATGTACCAAATCCCAATTTTTAAACTGAAGTTTTACTACCATGCATTATTTTGGCACCATATAAAAACCAAACCAAATGTAATTTAAAGAAAATTAAGGGCAGAAATCCATAGACTTCTTGTTCTTAACATATAAATGTAGGCTAAATTACTGTAAGCAACCACCATTCTATTTTTAGGAGAAAGGAAATCGAAAAACCCTGAATGCCTTCAGGAGGAAAAGTCTTGTAAGAGGAACAGCCCGGAACAGCATTGGTGGACTCTCAGCCCAACCAACCACATAACCAGTAAACACCTGAGGGTTAAGGGTGGTGGGAAGTGGGACGGACGTTTTGTAAACTAAATATTCTTTAAGGTGTAAATCAAGTAATGAACTGAAATCTGGTCATGGTTGTTGATACAGTGCATATTAAACACAATGTCTGCTTTCTCTCTCAGAGCAAAAATAAAAAAAGCAAAGGTCTTATTTATTCGTATGATCTACACAAAAATGCTAACTTATATATGTTTAAAAGCCCGCTGGGGATCCCAAGAACATAATGAAGCATATGGAATCCTTGTCAAATGCAAGCCAGGTGTGAATTCTTTTTGCTTTTACCAGAAAACTTCAGACTCACAGTCCTCATAAGTCTGTATTTCTATTCTTTCTACAGGTTACAGAAATACAGCTAGGTGAAAAAGGAAAATTAAATTATAAATCTTTCTGGAAGAAATACAATTACTTGACTTCTGGGGACAGATGACAAAATGGACCCAAATTATAAAATTGCTCAATTTACAAAAACCGATGAAGAAAATGAAGAAAAGCATAGCTAGGGGAAAATAAATAAAGTATTATCAACTCTCCTTAAACAAATGAGGAGGGAAAACCCATATTAAATCATTGAAAAGTGTTACCCAGAGAAACCTGTGCATTTCCAAAGACAAAAAGGTAGCTCCAAGCCTCATTTCTCCAGAAGCAGTGTCAATACCAAAAGGATGAGTGGGGAAAACATCGGGAGAAAATCTCCCTCATTTCCCCCAGCCAGGAGGGATAGGTGGGCAGTCCAGGAGATGTGAGTGGGAAGTCTCTCCAGAACAGAAGTTTCAACCTCTCTGCCCACTGCCTCCCAACCAGGACTATTCAGGGAAAAGAGAATGTATGTGCTTGTCTCTACTCACAAATAGGAGTTTCTAAGGGTGAAAGACAACAGAAAAAATAAGTAACACAAAATCACTGAGCCCCAGCGGTGGCTGCGGGGGGGTGGGGGGGTGCGCAGGAGGGATGTGCCAAGGCCTGAGACTGCACAGAAGCTTCATTCAAAACCCTCAGCCACTCTTCAGATTTGAACGGCCATCACATAGGTGGGGGATAGAAGACCTCTACTACTTCATAGCTGTGTGACCTTGGCCAGGTTACTTAATGTCTCTTAGCTCCCACTCCCTCATCTGTAAAATGAAACTTATTATAATAGCTAAATATGAGGAGAAAATGAGTTACTATACATAAGGCCCTGAGAAAAGTGCCAGGCACATTGTAAACACTGCGCTAGTGTTACTATTACTATTACCAGTATCATTGAAGTCCACAAGCCTCCTTTTTCTTTTCTCCTTCTGGGTAGAATGGGTGTGGGAGGTACCCATTGTGGTCCAGGTACCACCTAAGTTACTGCTGATTAAAAATCAAAAGATTCAATGCCTGGTTCAATGAAATTCACAGTCTGCTGGGGGAGGCAAAGGGCAAAAGTGTCAAAAAATGTGCCATCCAAGCTCACTCAGTGCCTGCCCCAGTCTGAGCGTGGCAGGGTACTCAGGCCATGGGGGGGTTATTTATTTGAGAGATCCCTATTATTAATACCACTCATCAATTCTGTGAAGATATGGGAAATCCCCCCCTTCTCTTTCAGTGGCCAATTGTGTTTCGTCATTTTAAAATAATTTATGTTCTTCCAGGTCTCCCTATTCTGGTGTTATGCACAAAAATCATTACCCCAAGCCAGCCCCTTCTGGTCACATCTCTTGCACAATTTGCCACATAAGTATGGTACATCAAAGCTCAGCAAAACTTATCCCTTAAGCTCCTGCATTACAGGCACAAGCATCCTGATTCACCATGTACCCATGTCCTGCCCTTCATCCCTCCAGAGTTAGCATAGCAGTCCAGCATGTGTCTATTCCACACACTACATCCCTAGTCTTCTCTTTATCTTTATCCCTTCTTCTCCATTCCTGTGACCCTTAAGAACAAAGAATGGAAAAGCAGCTCACAAACAGAGTCATGATGTATGATTGTGCTAATTGTGCACCATTTTGTGAACAAGGATGCACAACCTGGACAACCTGTGCAGCAGCTCTGCCAACACGTGTTTTAACAAAATGTGTACAGGCATATTGGGAAAACATCAGACAGAATGTTCGGCTGTCTTTTGGAAGGTCAGAGAAAGCTGTGCAAAACAAGCGGTCGTTGACCTGGACCTTGAGGCAGGAGTAGGTGTTCTCCATTCTTCTAAAAGTCTGGGGAGGGTGTTGTAGGGAGAAGCAGCAGTAAGTGAAAAGGCACAGATGTATAAAACAGTGCGACATCCTGGCATGGCAAGATTCGTGGGGACCAGGGAGGAGAGAGAATAATGGGAGGAATAGCTGGAAGTGAAGCTGCAGATACAGTTACTTGAGGGCTTGCATGCTATGCCAAAGCATTGAGAGTATATGGAGCCTATGTGTGTAAGGAGGGATGGTCTTAGAACTAGGAGAATGGGTTACATATGATCAGATGTGCACTTTAGAAAGATCACTATAGCTGTGTAAACACCAGGCTAAAGTGTCAGTCTAGTGTGAGCCTATACACACCAGGCTAACCTGGGAGACCACTCGGACCCTATCATCATAGTCTGAGACTAAAGGGGAGTATCAATACTGATTAATGCAGAGATTCCAGAAGCATTTAAGAAATACGTTAGATGAGACATATTGACCAACTGGGATCAAGAATAAGTTGAAGAAGACTAAGACAACTATCAGAACCCTAGCTTTGTTAACTGAGTGCAGAATAGTATTTTTGACCAGCGCTAAAGGAATAGGGAAAGAGCAGGCTTGAAAGGGTTGATACAGGTTCAAGTACAAGAGCCCTTGAGACACACAGGTAAATGTATTGTGTCACCAGTTGGTAATTTGGGTCTGAAGTTCAAGAGAAAGGTTTGAGCTTTACTTCAAAGTCATGACAGAAGATGTTAGCACATAAAAGTGAGAAGTAGAGATCCTAGTGTAGGGTATGATTTGGGGGACTTTGTAAAGAAAAAAGACAAAATGCAAGGGTGAGAAGAGTATTTTTTAATGGTATTTAAAAATATTAATGAATGCAAGAAAGTAATAAGACAAAAAGGAGCAATTGAAACATGAGAAGGACAGAATGACTGGAACTAGACGGAGGAGGGAATTGATTAAGAGCACAGTTGCGGGGGCCGGGGGATCATCTAAAACAGAGACCTTTCAGAGACTCCATGCTCACTAAGGTGTAGGTCAGAAAATGAGGGCTTTCACATCTAAGAACGCTATATTCTCTAGGAAATAGGAAAGTGGTCATTCACTAATTGTCCTCCTTTCAATAACTATTTTCTGAGCACCTACCAAGTACCTTGGCACCACTATAGGCATTATCCCTGTCCTCTTGGAGCTTTAAATCTGGTGGGGTGGCAGGTATTAATAAAAAAATCATATAAATAAACACAAAATTACAACTGTGAGAGACAGATGCTATAAAGGATTACATGGTACAGTAAGAGTTTATAATGAGAGACACTGACCTAATAAGGTATCACTGTTGCCTTCCTTGCTGAGGTAACATAAGTAGGACATGTCACTCGATGACGAGATGTGACTCCAATGTACAAGTTGGAGTCAAGTGGAGAAGATACATGAGGTTCAGCATGGGCAAAAGCCCGGGCCAGGATAAAAGGAGAGTCAGTGTGGACAGAGCAGAAAGAGCGAGGTGAAGTGTGGTGAAACATGAGGCTGGAGACATAAATAGGACAGACCAGGTAGGACGAGTCAGGGCATGGCAGCAAGGCTCATTTTAATCCATGAAGTACTAGGAAGCCATTGAAGAATTTCCAGAAGGACCAGGGGGAGAGGTCACGTGATCACGTTTGTATTTCATAGTCGATTTTAGCTGCAGCCCAGAGCAGGGATTAGAGGAGTCGGGAGAGGACAAGACAGGCCCATTTCTGTAATCCCAGGAAGAATGACTGTTGCTCAGAAAAGGTGGTGGTAGTGAAAATTGAGAGGGAAGCTGGTTTAAAAAGATATTTGTGCAGTAAAATTCAATATGATAAGGTGGAAAGAGTATCGAGGTCGGCTCCTAGATTTCCAGCCAGCACACATTTGGGTGGATTGCTTTCATGAAGTGCACTGGAAGTGAGCTGTGTTTAGGGAAGGATGATGAGTTTTCTTCTAAATATATTGATTTTAATGTGCCTCTGAGACATTCGAGAGTAATATCAAGTAGACTGCTGGACGTATGAGCCCGGACCACAAAGGAAAGTCTGAACATAGATACAAAAGGGAGGCATCACTAGAGGGAGATTGTTTGTGAAAAGAATATAGAGGAAAAGACAGGGCCCAAGACAGACCTTCAAGGAGCTCAAACACTCGGTAGATAGATAGGAGATGGCGAGACTATGAGAAGGAAGAAGAAATGACCAGAAATCCAGAAATATAAGAAAAGAAATTAGGGTAGTGTCATGGCACAAGAAATAAGAGATGAGAAAGTTCCAGAAAGAGCAAATACCCAAGAATGTTGCTGAGAAGAAAGACAAGAGTAGATACGTTTGTTAAGTTGACTTGAAGCAAAAACTGTTTTCATGGGTAGTAGAGCCAGAGATCACACCAGGGCAGGTTGAGGGGTGAGTGGGAGAGAGAAACGGAGAGAGTGAATGCAGACAATGCCCCCAAGAAATTTGTCCTGAGTCACTGGCTGAGAATAAAAAGAATAAAAACTGAGAAGGTAACTTGGGGAGAGAGGGGGACAGTTTAGACAAGTTATTAAAGAGAGAACTGACCTAGAACAAGTGAAAAAATATAATGAACGGGGAAGACAGACTGCCATTAATTTGTAGCGGCACCAGTTTGCCTGGGTGGGCAATTCTTTCTAGTTTCAAAGTCTGAATTTAGTTAGGAAATACCAAATTGTGGTTAAAAAGAAAAAGAAAAGAGGGAAAAACCAACAACAAGGAGACAATGAGTTGAGAGGCTTGAGAGAGTGAAGTTCAAATTGGCCATAGGACCCAGGCTCCATATGGAAGGAATTGTGGTTCCCACGAGCCTGACCATTTAACGGAAAATGAATGAGTCAAGGGATCAGGGACCTCCGCAACAACAAAAGACATATTTAGGGGAAGTGCAGGGTTGAGGAAACTGAAATGGTAGGTGAAGCAGATGCCGCTGAAGCCCCATCCCTTTGTAGCCATCCTTACTTCTGTGCCCCTGCTAGGCCCCTGTTACTTACTTTTGTCTCGGTGCCTTTTCAGGCCAGAAATACTGAGCAGTTATGTCCCCTAGAAGCAGCCATCAACTGATGACTAATGGAAATAGGTGAAAAACAACCCAGCCAGCCTCCCAGGGCGATAGCCCTGAGGGATGTCCCACTTCCTTCTCTGCCTTGTCTCAGCACCCCCTCCCCCTGCCCCACACACTCCCCTGCTGAGATTAGCTTCCAATAATAGGTGATTGCTGTTGAAGTTTTCAGAGGTGACAGACACTGTTTGAGGATAAAAAGGGTGCAGGGTGTGCTGGTGAGAGAGGTCTGCTCAAACGCAGTGGAGGAGAATGCTATTGGTTCTGAGGTCAAGGAGTCTTAGAGGCCACCGTATTGGGAGTTAGGTATTGTACATAGATGTCAAGTTGACCCTAGATATTTTAGATGGTGCCTTACAGGAGACCATGAACAAAATACCAAAGTTTTCCATAACATGGGAGAGAGATCAGAAGGCCAGTAGATGACTGATCCCCAGGGGTATAGGGCGGATTAGGTGGAAGCCCCATGACCCCAAACAAAGAGAATTTTTAACCAAGGGAAATGGAGTAATGTATAGGTCTGGGAGAGGAGATGGAGAACAATGTTGACTCCCTCTCCCAGATTACGCATACGTAAAGTGTAAGAGAAAGAGCATCTCTCACTGCAGAGTCTAATTGAAGAAGAAGTGTCCCTGTGGAAGGACAACAGACTTTTCTGCCATAGGTTAAAGATACAGAGAAAGTCTTTACAGAAGCTTCCAGGGGGGTTAGGATAGAGGTCACCAGGGAGGGAATAAACCAAAGAGATGATATACAGAAGGCATGCTGTTAAGGGATGGAACAGAGGTTGTACATTTCGATCAGTGTTTTGGAGGAAACCCACCAGCCCCCTTCTGATCAGGATCCCATGAACCTGAGACCCACAGTCACACACCCGTGTGGTGGAACTGGAGAAACTGAGCCAGGAATTTGGGCTCTGGAAACCACTGGCCATTATTCAGTGCTACCCCTGAGGGTTAGGGCCCCAAGGACTCCCTTAAAAACATGGGCAAGAGTCTGTATGTATATCATGCAATACTTAAATTTTTAAAGAAATGGTGTGCAAAACATGATTGTGTGGAAATATGCAAAATACTAAAAAATCAATAATAACTATGCCTGTACTCAGGCACTGTTGTCTTTTTTTTTTTTTTAAATCCAGGCTTCTGTTTTTACCACCAGTCTCTATCAAAGTAAACAGAATTAGCATCCAGAAGACTAGCCTTAAAAGAATTATGATCTGTTCAGGGTTCATTCCAAGAAGGGAATCTGCTACATAGCAACTTCTGAATTGGGTTCAGAGTGTGTTCTCTGATGCACTGCAGATGTTAGTGCTGCACGGCTAATCTAATAATCTCCTCCCCAGAAGGAAGCTGGACCCCTGGAAAGCTGGACTGAGTCACGTGGCTCAGAATGGCCTCAGGAATGAAGGCTTTCCCCCAGCTGCTGGCAGTGCTGCAGCCCCAACCCTCAGTGTGTTGTCCCCTGTGGCAATTGCCGTGGCTCAAAGGACTTTTGTCCACCCAAGGTCACATGCCCTTCTCTGGATGCTGCATCCAGTGATTGACCTGATGGGAGTGAATGGTGTACATAAAGGCCAAAGCCCTTGTCCCAAGGTGGGTGAACTCCGAAGTGCCACCTCAGTTTCAGAGCTCCCCATGGGGTCAGCTGAAGCCTTTATCAGGACTGTGTCCCAGCTAGAATTCTTTTCCTTAATCTTGCTTCCTTCCTCTTTTTTTATAGGTGTCAATCTCAAAAATACTCTCTAATAAACATCCTTCATTTAAACTCTATCACAGAGTTCTGGGGAGCCACAAATGGTGTGACTCTTGAAAAAGTAAAACTTCAGGAAATCACATCTGACAGTATAACACTGGTTTATAGAGAATATAGTGCCATTTGCCAGGTATTGAATGGCGGGGGGTGGGGGTGGGAAGAGCTTATGCTAAGTCATATGAACTCAGAATGGAACTGCCACCTTATATTTATTTTCTCAGGAGAAGTTTCTAAAATTCTTTGACTATAGAATTATTTCATGCGTGGTATTTCTTTTAGAGAGAAGGGTAAGATAAATACCCTGATTTTTGCAGGTCTGGGGAGGGGGTAGGTGCCTAAGATGCATGACTTACTTTTAGGACTAAAACTAGGACAGCTCTGGACAAACCAGGATGTTGGTCAAGGTCAATAACTTTGGGAGTGCTTGAAATTGAGAAGCAAGAATTGTTGACCCTCTGAAGAGAGAGAAGGGCTGGAATCTGCTACTCCTCTCCCTGCTTCCCCACCTCCACTGCTGATTTCTGTGTATGGGCTGGTCTTTAGTATAGCATCCATAAGTCAGACTAGGTCGCGGTGGGCCTGTACTTGCCCTGTTGTGCAATACTGATGAGTTGATATCAGAAGGAAATCCATACTTTTCCTCCAGAGAAACTGAGGCTTCAGAAATCCATGACCTACCCAAAGTTCTGAAAGAATGCTAGAGTCAGATATCAATGTTAAATCAGAAGCATCCCTTACTTCTCTAGTAAACTTATGTCTACTGTGATGACTGAAATATCTAGAAGATAGCGAAAGACCAGCATAGGTAATAACTCTGTCTCAAACCACTCAAGGACAACCTCTGCACCACTGCTTAGCTTCAGAAAGTGTCTCACTGTAATCGGGTGACTTGACAGGCTGAGCCCCAGGGTTGAGTCCACAGCAGTCCCCCACACCTGTGAGCATTTCATGTTGTCAGGTCTGGAACACCCCGTTGGAACGCATTTGCAGCCAGGGTGGCCCTAAATTGTAACGTGCATGCCCACGTAGGGGCTTTTTAACTCATGTGCAGGTCTTGTGTCTCCAGACCAACAGGGCTTCCATGGAGGTGTCTGGGCGCCTGCCTCCATGTGTGCATGCCCGCATGCACTGACACAAAGGGAGCCCGGGCTCCATGTGTGGAATGCAATGCCCACACTTGACATTCAGGACCCAGGACAAAGCCTTTCATGCCACTGCCATGCAATAAATAAATACATTGTGAAATCACTGTAGCTGCATACTTTGTTCTTGGGCTTGCCGTAATGAACTTCATAGATGTTTACATGATCTGTGGCTAGCTACCAAGAAAGATTTAAAAGGGGGAAATGCAGACAGATCAAAAAGAAACAGTGGATTGGGGGATCCTGTGCTCTGTTTGCCCATCAAAACAGAAATCCTTCAGTAGCTGAGCAGGGGATCCCAGAAGCCCAGAGAAAACTCTTTGTGAAAAATCTCCCCCCATGAGTCATTATATCAGCAGCCAAATTCATTTCTCAAAGTCTTCCCATAGAATATTCCATCAGCCATAGCAGATTCCTACACAGATTTGCAACATGCACGGGTCATAAAGGGCAGCCTGGGACACTCTGCTCAAGTGGCTTTCTCCCAAAGAGGGAAAGGTGTCACTTCAACTGATGAATCATGGGAAGATGGACATCGGCAGAAGTGTGCTGCGCCATCCCTATTAGGTCATGACACGGAATTTGTTGCACGTATTCCATCATCTGCTTACTTTAACCTGTCTAGACAGTGAGAAATTAAAATGTAGCATGACAATGGGCACTCATTACTTTGAACAAGTAGTATCTTACACACAGTGACCAGGGGCTTTTGCCTAGCAACCCTCGGCCAAAAGAATGTAAAGACACAGACTGAGAATACTCCTTGTTTTATTTCCACCCGGATGTGTAGTGCCCCCGACTTGCAATGCTGGTTGTGAAAGTGATCTCACTCCCACAGGTGCTTAGGAAGCCACAGAATTCCCTGAGTGTCAGGTTTAGGAATAAGTTCTTGGTTATAATGCACATATTCAAAAGAATAAGCCAATTAAAATAAGAATTAGAAGAACGTTTACCTAAAGAACAAAAATTAAGAAAACAAGACCTCATAAAGTAGTTTGCTAATCTGACCATTGATGCTTAATAGCTTCATTGACACTGTTCCTGATTCATTGTAAGATTTTGCTTAGTTCCCTAGTTAAATGGCAGCATAAAAGCATGGTTTTTCAATGGAAGCCTCTGGGATGTTTGTTAAAAGGTGACAGATACACACATGCACACACACGCACACGCACGGTTAGGGTTGTCCCCACACCAACATAAAATGGGTTAGCATGAGTATCTCATGTGTTTCTGGTGAAACTGTGTTTTTGGTTGGCATTTCAAAACAGATTTTATTTCATGTTGTTTTATGATGAGAAGATTAATACTGCCTATGTGGAAACATTTTCGGCACTGGCCAACTTAAATCGTTTTAAAGTTCAAAAGAAAAGGGTGACACATTTTTCATTTTGCCTCCAGGTTTGATGAAAATTAAAAGCAGACCTTATAAGCAGATACAATGATTTCAGAATGGGGACAAAAGCACTCACAATGCAAAGAACCCCTTGGGAGCTCTTGCACTTTCTGAAACAATGGTTAGTTTGGAATTCCGTTTTTTGCACGTCTGATGCTTAAAAACAGCTGGTTTTTGTTTTGGGTTTTTTTTTTTTCTAAAAGAATCTTGTTCCCCCCCACACATAAAAAAAAATTTCCTGGCATTCATAATGGCTTTTGCCCATGCCATTTGGGAAATGCACTTCTGATTTCCCAATTTTTAATAAATTTTATAAAATAAATGAGGCATTCATGTTCATTATTACTATAACCTGGGAGAAAGATGTTTCTAATCTTCATATCTTGACATAAGGAGTAATACCATAAAAAAATTCTTTTTTAATATTGCCCAATAGAGCCCTGAAAATATTCAGAATCATTTCTTTTAAGACTAATGAGAGAGAATTACCTTTAATTTTAAACCACTTAAGTATTTGTAAGATAACATGTTTAGGTAGGTAGTAGATGAGACCCGATGGGCTATGAAATGTATTTCTTCTTTCTGGTGATGTTAAGATTTTCCTGCATTTGCAGTCTATAGATTAAAAGACTTCAAGAAACCAACTGTCACGATGTTGATTCAAGGGTTTGAAAATTTTAAGGGTTTGCCTTTGTGGTTCCTTTGTTTGGGGCTCTTGAAAATATGAACCTTTTTGTTGCTGTGATTCCTAAGAGTAAAAACAACAGTAAACCAACAAAACAACAGTTGCAGTAAAAACACCAAAACCTGCCCTCGTCTGTGAGTTTTGGGAGTTATGATCATTAAAAAGGTAAAAGACTTGAAGTTCAAAATTATAAAACAAGATAGTCTATGTGCACAACATTGCATTGAAAGAAATTTAAATCTAATTAGCCAAATTAAAGAGAAATAAATTAAAGACCGTTATCTGTTGTTTTTGCTGCATAGCAAGTTATCTAAAAACGTAGTGACATCCAGTCCCAATTCTTTATTTAGCCCATAATTGCGTGGGTCAGCGACCTGGGTTGGGCTCTGTCCTGGGATTCTTCTGTGTTCTCAGCTATAGGCATTCACTTATCTGTGATCAGCAGTTGGTGCTGAGGTCAGTTGGTGGGTGCTCTAGAGGCTGGCTCCTTCCTGGTGGCCTCATTTACATGTCTGGCCCTTGGCTGGTTGCTGACTGGGGCTCCCTGGTTGTCTGAAAGCCCAGCCTGGTAGAGAGAGAAAGAGAAGATGAGACTGATTACAGGAAGAAGCAGGGTTTAGAGTGTTTAGAAGCTATGGTTAGAACCATTAAGTTTCACTTGACTTGAGCAAGTTAAGAAATCCATTATTGCTTTTAATTTCTCTTTCTAAGTAGTAGTCCTGATGCTAGCTATCATCCATGGCTTCTGCTCAGACAAAGGATCCCACCCCATGTAGCTAAGCAGGCAGAGCCTGTGTGTACAGGAAATGATGTCCTTTCTTTGGTTGGACAGAGCAAAAGGCTTACCTGGCAGAGTTGAGGCAGAGCGACAAAGGAATTGGGGGTGACTCTAAGATTTTCAGCCTGAGAATCTGGAAGGCTGACACTGTCATCAACTGAGATGGGAAGGACTGCGAAGGCAGCTTTTAAGGAAGTCTGGAAATTCAGTGTTAAATACCTTACATCTGAGATATCCATTAGTGTTCACATGGGGATGTTAAGTAGGGCCCTGAATATGTGAGGCCAGGGTAGAGGAGAGTGGTCCAAGCAGAAGGCGTAAGTTTGGGAGTCATCAGTTTATAGATGATACTCAAGGGCATGAGACTGGATGGCATCACCAAGAGAGTGAGACAAGGAGAGGAGAAAAGAGGTCAAAGTTGCGGCTCTGTGTGCCTCCGATCGAACAGGTCAGAGAAAAAAGATGACATTAGCAATGGAGGCTGAGCAGGGAGGAAGCTGAAGAGAGCAGATGTCCCAGAAGGTGGAAGAAGAAGCTCAGGCCCTGGTCGGGCGGCTCAGTTGGCTGGAGCGTTATCCCATGCACAACAAGGCTGCGGATTCGGTTCCCAGCCAGGGCTCAAACCCAGGTTGCAGGCTCCTTCCCTGGTCCAGGTGTGTGCAGAAGGCAACTGATTAATATTTCTCTCTCACATCGACATTTCTCTCTCTTTCTCTCTCTCCCAAAATCAAAAAAACGTATCCTCTGATGAGGATTAAAAGAAGAAGAAGTTCAGGGAGAAGATATATAACATAAAATTAACTATTTTAAAGGTGTACAATTCAGTGATATTTAGCATCTTCACAATGTTGCATGACCATCACCTCTGTCTAGCTCCAAATACTGTCATCAGCCCTGAAGAAAACCGTACGCATCAAGGAGTCCCTCCATTCTCCACCTCCAGCCCCTGGCAACCAACAGTCTGCTTTCCGTCTCTATGGATCTGATTCTTTTGTGTCATTTTTCTTTCCTTTAGCATAATATTTTTGAGGTTCATCCATATTGTAGTTTGTAGCAGAACTTCATTCCTTTCTGTGGTTGAAGAATAGTGCATTGTATGTCTATGCCATGTTTTGTTTGCTATTCATCACTGAGGAGCAAAATTTTTCCACCTTTTGATATTGTGAACAACACGGCAATGCACACTCATGTACAGGTATTTGTTGGAGTACCTGTTTTCTGTTCTTTGGAGTATACATCTGGGAGTGGATTTCCTGGGTCCCATGCCGATAGTCTTGAGAGCAAAACACGGGGTTTGAAAGGATTTTCTGCGAGTTCAGCTGCAAGCTCCTAAAGCCAGGGGCCAGGCTCTACTCCCCTTGGCATCCTCAGTACCTAGCCCAGTGCCTGGTACCCAGGACGTGGGTGCCCAGGAAATGCTTGTGAAACTCAATAGGACGACTGCCCTGGAAATAGATTGCTGTGTGAGGTACTAATGTATAGCGTGAGAGAAGACACTGTAACACCATCTCTTCATATCCTGGTTCCTGATCCATTGTACAGTTCTCCAAGCCATATTATAAAAATCAAACATTGACAAATCCTGCATTGTAATATGGACACACACACACCAGAGTATATGTCCTGGGAAAGCACTTAAGTAAATTCAATAAACACTATCATAAGCACTTGCTCTGAACATCTGGTGAGTGTGGCTTAATGCTCCTGCATGTGTATTTCCACCCCTATGCATGTTAATTTCTTGTCAGAAATGATGCAGGACTTTCCTCCTTGTACCTCCTGATTGACTTGCCAACCCCTTGTAAATACGGTACCATATCATGTATTCTACTCTTACAAGTATTATGTTAGAATGAATTTTAATTTTATTTTTATGAAAAGACTGAGCGTGTACCTTTTCACAGATAGAAAATGTCCCTCGGCAATGCTTCATGGGAGAGATTGCCTCTGGATTCCAAAGTGTGAGGCACGTGACAGGAGATGATCACAGGTGCTGTCGAGGCATTGTCTGACTCCCAGTCCCAGGAACAGAGACAGTAGAAGCAAACACGTGCCCCTTCACAAATTCCCTGCACAGACTTAGGGAACAGAGGAAGGAGACCCACAGCTCCGAGCGGCGATGTGGGCATGAGTCCCGGGAGGGCAGGCGGAGGTAATGAGAAGTCCATTCGATGTAAACACCCACAGGAAGCCCAGCCTGACAATGGAGCTAGAGAACAGTGGCCAGAAGAACATGGCTGCCGTACAGAAGGATTTGATAAACATCCTAGGTATCAGTGAGAAAATACCAGTTTGGCTGAGCTAAGAAGAAGGAAGCGGCATGACTGCTTGCTCCAGCTTTTATGTGCTTTACCTAGAGTGAGATCCAAAGGAAAACAGACCCATTGGCCTGGAAGAGAGTTTTAGAACAAGCGTCCTAATGACATGCTCCTGGTGGCGTTTTTCGTCAGACCTCTTGATGGCCACTCCCATGCTCTCCTGGCCGCTTTCTGCAAACAGTTGGTCGCTGTGACTTTTGAGAACTTGTTATGGATATGAAATCCCTCCTCTTTAATTTAAGTCCCTGTCCACTAATTTGGCCCTCCACAAAACCGATGAAAAAACTGGCCTGCATTCCCCACATGGAAACCTTGTATTTATCTAAAGATTGTCATTAGGCCTCACCGAGCCTGCTTTTCTTTGAACCAAACAAAGAAAATATGCTTGAACTTTGTCTCATAAAACTAATTGTCATCCTTTTGTGCCTCTGGTTTCTTCCCATCATTTTGTAACAGCAGAAACAAACAAGCAAAAAACAAAATGTTTTCTAGCAAAGTCTGGGCTGAGGAGGAACACAAAGGGAGAGAGATTTCCTAAAGCATTCCTATCTTCCTCCGGCATCTCAGTGTCCTGCTAGCTTTTTCCCACAGATCTGTAGCATTTCTGAGGAATACTCATTCAGTCAACGGAGTCCACTCCACCCAGGTCATTTTGCCACTAAACTTGTACCATGCAATAATCTCCACGACAGCAACAGTAAAAGCTGCATCTAACTGTCACCCTGTGCTAACGGCTCACCACCACCCTAAGGGGTAGGTCCATCTTTATCCACATTTCACAACGAAGGACACAGATTTGGGGAGGTTTGGGAACTTGCCTGAGATTATCTTGTTCCTGAGTGGTAAAGCCTGCATCGCCACCCAGCAGCTGGGTCTCTGGGTCCCCACTTTTGAGACTCAGCCCTGTCAGTGTCCATCTCTGGGTTGTAGTTAACATTATGGGGTTTTTTTACTGACTAGCTGAATTCCTGTTCCTCAGCAAACAGTTCTCTCAACAACACTCCTGATTTATCAAGGTCATCTTCAAATGTGTACTGGCTCTCAGTCTAGAGAATTAGCAGCTCTGTCTACCTAAGAAATTTGTGCAATTTCTTGTCAGTATGTTGTCATGAGCTTCATTCCTAATATGGAAGCTTAAAGGTTTAAACTTTGAATTGTGCATTTTAAAAGCAGTAAGAGCTAACACCAGGCACAGTTGTTGGCATGCTACATACCTCAACTCCCTTATCTGCCCCTACAGCACCAAGAAGCGAGTGCTAGCGTTTCTTCCAATGTTTCCAACTGAGGCCCAGAGAGGATCGATAATCTGCCCAAGGTCACTCAGCCCCCACATCCTTACAAGTAGCTTTAGATTCAAAAAATATTCTATGCGTATCCCATCACTGGTTCTCTTTTAAACAAACAATCCCTTCCTAAATGGGAGTTTTAGGGGGAAATTTGGATCATTTGCCAATGCTATTATTAATCTTTTTGCTAATGGTAATTTAGGTTCCTAACATTTTGCTATTTGGAAGAAAAGTTTCTCTAAAACTATTGGGTTTTTGTCATTGTTGTTATTTCAGGAGATTTATATGTGTCACTAACAAGGGCATGACAAACATCCAAACCAGGACAATGGTTCCCTAGGGGTGGGGTTGGGAAGGGGACACGGGAAGATTCCACCAGATTTGTGATTTTTCTCTTAGGCTTGGTGATAGTTCTATGTTGCTGATTTTTATCTTATTTTTACCTCTTCTTGAATTTTTTAAATTTTCATAATTTTTTAAAAGGTGGGGAAAATTAAATGACTAAGTATAATACAGTAGGGAAAATGCTGATGGTCAAGAGGTCTGGTTTCTAGACTTTACCCTGCAACAAGCCTGCAGTTGAAATTGAGCACGTTGCTACATCCCCCCGCTTTTGTGAATAAACTTCCATTGGAACACATCCACACCCATTGTTCACATATTGTGTACGACCGCTTTCATTCTACCAGGGCACAGCTGAGCAGTTGCAACGAAGACTGTATGACCTACAGAGTCTGAAATATTTACCACGTGGGGCTTTACAGAAAATGTCTGCTGACCCCTACAAAAGAAAATCAGCCTCCTTCAGCTCCAATATTTGATCAACCCAGGGCAAAGCAACATATGCAAGTGTGTGCCCCAAAGGTGCGTCACGGACACCGGCCTTCCCTACACACAACCTGCTTTATGTAAGCATGTCAATCCTGATGAGGTTGAAGAAACTCCAGGACTTTGAAAATCACACAGCAAAGCCCTTCGTCACTGCTCTGGGAGGCTATAAACGGCTGTACTTTCTGGGTTTTACAGGGTTGTTTTAGAAAGTGAGTACTTGATCTCTGAATGAAATTTCTCCTGTGAACAGCAGATTCGTTCCTTTATTCAGAGCAATTCACCCACTGAAAGAGCAATACATGGTAGCAGTTGGGAGCAGGAATTCAGGGGTCAGAGAGCAAAGATCAGGATCTCTCTCCACCTTTGTTTCCTCATCTGTGAAATGGAACCATGCTAGTACGTAGCTCATTCGGGTTCTTGTGAGGACCACATATATAATTTATAGTACAACATTTAGCAAAACATTGAGAAAATAATAACGATTATTAATCAGACATATTTAGGACACAATACAAATTCTGAAATGGGTTTAAAAGCAAAGCATCTAGTATCTGCTTTCAGGACTAATGAAAGATATGGGGGAAAAGTGGAAGACAGAAGGCGGTTTAGACATATCTGTACCTGGTAGAACTTGCGAAGCAAGGTTTCCTCTGGGTCGCCACATGGCCGTGGCATCCAGGGGGCACCATAAACCATTATCTGAAATGGAGCCCATCATCTGATCATCTGAAAGTGTTAGGACAGCCCCTGCCTGTTCTGTCAAGTGACACACAAGGACCTCTTCCTGCCTTCACAAGTTTAACACCAAGTCGTGGCCTTGACACACAGCCCATTTAGTAGTCATGGGAACACAAACAAGCATTCACAGATGACATCCAGTGTTTACAGTGTGACTTTGGCAAGTGACTTTGCTTCATTTCCTCGCTGGACATCACTGTGCAGACACAACACACTGCTATGTACATAATTCTAAACTTTGTACTAGTCACATTTAAAAAAAGAAAAAAGAAATAAAAATAATTTTAATAACAGACTTTATTTAACCCAATATATCCAAAGTAATATTTGAACATGTAGTCAATATAAAAATACAGTAATGATATATACATTGATGTGATGAATCCTTTTTTTTCATAGTAAGACTTCAACTTGGTGTGACTTTGCATGAACAGCACATCTCAGTTAAAAATGCCACGGGCTCAGCAGGCACAGGTGGCTGGCAGCCACCACACTGGACCATGATGGTCTAGGGCCCACCTGACTCATAGAAAACCACTGATCCTAACACTTCATTTTAGGGATGGGGACAATGGGAGGGTGAAAGCCGTATGCCATTGTCCGTATATGAAGATTCAAACCACAGCAATAAATGATATTTTATGTTGCCACATAATGAAAGGGTAAGAATTTCAGCTCAGAGACCAGGAGGACTTCCGTTAAGAGGAGACTTCCATAAAAAGTCCTCAAGGAGGCTAATATCCGATTAATAATTGTGACTTTCAGCTGAAGCAATTGACTCGATTCTCCTTAAAAATGGGTTATTAGGTTTCCTTTTATTTCTTTCATAAGCATTTTATCATTTAGCAAAAACCTGCCTGAGAATGATCACGGCAGCTCTGTTCATAATAGCCCCAAAGCAGAAATAACCCAAAGGTTTCTCAGGGGGTGAAGGGCTCAGCAAACTGTGCTACGGCCACACCATAGAAGATAACTCCGCAATGGAAAAGAACTCCTGAGACATGCTAGCATTGGGAGAGATCTCAAGGGAAACAAACATTGTAAAAAAGGTCCACCTTCAAAAGATTATGTATTGTATAATTCGGCTTACACAACACATTCAAAGCACAAGATCATAGACATGGAGAACGGATCAGTGGTGGCCACAAGGGGTGGGGTGGTGACGGAGGAGGTGGGTGTGGGCGCAAAGGGATGGCACGAGAAAGTCCTGGGGTGAAGACACGCTCCTGTACCCCCACTGTGGCTGTGGTTACACAAATCCACAGACCTTTGCACAAAACGCACACACACACACACACACACACACACAAATGAATGTTTGTGAAGTTGGTGAACACGGAATGGAGCTCTACGGACCACACAAACGTCGAGTTCCTGACTTTGATAGTGCACTGCGGAGGTTAGGTAAGATGGAACCATGGTGTGAGCCTAGGTGAAGAGGACGTGGGGCCTCCCTGTCCATTTTTGAATGTTTTGCAATTGCTTATGAATTCTTAATTACTTCACTGTTGGATTTTTTAAAGAAATCATAAATATATTGTATTCTATAATTTTTTTTCCTGATTGCACTGTGGCGGAAAGGTTGTCAAGGACCAAGAGAAAGGTCTATGCAAGAGGAAATAGTGAACTGAGTAATGGCAATGGGGATGGAGAGAAGTAAACTGACGTCAGAGCTATTTCAAAGTCAGAAGAGACCAGATTTGTTTGGGAAGGACAGCAGAGTAAGTGCTCAGACCGATCGGGTTCAGGTCCTATCTCTGCCATTCTTCGAGGAAGTGACTTCATCCTTCTGTACCTTAGTTTCCCTTTCTGTAGAGGAGGAACAATAACAGCACCTGTTCAGGAGATTATTATGAAAGATAAACAAGTTAATTCACAGAGTACTTAGAACAGTTTCTGGAATGTGACAAGTGCTCAAAAATGTATTGGTTATTATTATCATTAAATGTAATATCTCAAAACTAGAAACAACACAACTGTTCTTTAAAAAACAAACAGAAAAAGGTACATGGAAAAGGCAAGATCCTCTGAAAAAGCAAGAGCTGCCTGGCAAAACCAGGCCCTAACAGGCAGCAACCAAGAACCAGCTGTTCAGAAGCCCAGTGAAAAGTGAAAAGTGTCCCAAACACCTGTTTCTTAAATCCAGAAATTGGCCCTGGCTGGTGTGGCTCAGTGGATTGAGTGCGCACCTGTGAACCTCAAGGTTGCAGGTTCAATTCCCAGTCAGGGCGCATATCTGGTTCTTGGTCCAGGTCCCCATTTTGGAGTGTGCGAGAGGCAACCAGTTGATGTATCTCTCATCAATCTTTCTCTCCTTCTCTTCCTCCCTCCCTTCTCCTCTCTCTAAAAATAAATAAAATCTTTAAAAAATAAATAAATAAATCCAGAGATTGACGCCAGGAGAGAAGCAATTGGTTTGGTGCACCAAACCAATTCCAATCCCAGCCCCCTGTGCTCCAGCTACAGGAGTTCCGAATCCACAAATATATGCTTTACAGCCTTAAAGAGCCAAGTTGCATGCTGCTCATCATACGATGACACAACACCTAATTTTAAAACCCACAGTAAAGTCTTGGCAGGCAGGGGCAGTTCTGAAACCTATACAATGTGATTGTTTTTCTGCTTTCCCTAAAACTATAACGCAAAACGAATGGTTCCTTGTAGGCACTCTAGTCTTCCTGACTACATGTTAAAACATTGACCTTTTATTTGTGTTGTCCTTTTCCTAATGGTAAGACGTTGGTAGAAACCGGAGTTGAGGTTCAAAATGTTAGTCTAGTTAAAACTAAACTCTGAAACTTGGCCCCAGTCAAGCAGTTTGCTTTTTTTTGTTGTTTTTTGTTTTTTGTTTTTTTATCTGTGCACTTTCTGACCACCAGAGGGCTTCTTTCATTCTCACTTGCAAAAATCAGCCAAATGGTCTGTAATTTGGAATTTATAAACATCTTACAAGGGAAAAAGAATTAAAAACCCAGTGCCCCCTCCAAGTACCAAGACTCGACAGACTATACAGTTTTGTAAAATGTGGAATTCATTGAAGAACCTCTGTGATATGTACTTCAAAGCTCGGTTTCCTATTTTTAAATTTGGCATTCTACCTGATGGAAACTAGCCAGCCACTTCTACAGCATGTTCATGACTTCATTTCCCAGTTGGCGAATGAAGTAGGGCCAAGTGCCGTTCTTATTTTTGTTAGTTTTATTAGGAACATATAGAGCTCAGCATAATGCTGTGGCTCAATAAGAGCTCTACAGTCCCTAGCTCCTTATTCATTATTTAAGATAATTCTGTCATGCTGGAAAATGAAGTTCCCTAAGTAGACCCTCACTCCCTTGCCAATAGACGTCAGTCCGTTTCATTGTAAAGCAAATGTTGGGGAGGAAAGGCTCCTTTTCCCCCTGAGGTGTAACCCAAAGCTTCGGGAGAGAGAGTGGCGAGTCCAGACTCCGGGAATGCTAGAAGCAGAAGCTCTTGGCGGGCACGGAAGACTCTGCAGCACATGCTCGTTGTCAGGATTTTCCTGCTTTGTCCTCAGCCCCGTCTAGGGTTGCCCCCACTCCACACAGACCACTCCTGAAATTAAGGCTCCATTCCTCCAATATGTGACTATTGATGACAGCTTCTAAAGCTAAAACACAGACCTTGCTAAGCCAGAAGTTGCCATTACTTATTGACTTGTTGCTCAGTTTGTGGGACTCTCTGAATTCTATGAAGAATAGTTTTGCAACGTGTATGCAAATGAAACAGAGAATACCTTTTCTTCCTTTTTTTTTTTGGCTAGGCATCAATCCCAAATTTGAAAGAGGTTTCCATTGAAGTCTTGCTTTTTTGAACTAGAAAATAAATTGAGAGCCAAATCAATGAATATTCTGCACTATATCTTGTTTAGCAGAAACCTGGGATTAACTGTCTGTATCCCCACATTGACCTTCTCTGTGAGAAGGTGCATCAACTGGCATCTTCTCTGCCTCCCAAGTCCAAAGGCAAGAAGGTCAGAGGACAGAAGGGACACTGGACCTGGATAAGCCTTGGCTGGGGGTGCTACCCTCCTATGGGCTGTGCCTTAATGCAGTCAGATGGGATTCTGGAAATCACAACCAAGATCTGCTTGGGGGAAGCATGGTCCTGTTAAAACAGAATTGCTAAAAACAAAATCTTTGGCTACTGCAAAGGACGGACAGCCAACAGGGAGTCCTGAGCTCCAGGTCTGAGGCGCTGGTCACCATCACATGGCTGTGTGGCCTGACCTTCTTGCCATAGATCAGTCCCTTGCTGTGTGAAATAAAGCAAATGTATGGAATTACCGTGGCTAGATAACTTCTAAAGCTTGTTTCAGCACTACCTTCAACCTAAGATTCAGTTTTGAGATGTTCACAGCCCAAGCGTTATTGGGGCATTCCTGGAAGAACAGCGCCTTTAAGCCCAATTCTCTTCCCATGTGATTAAAAAAAATAATTTGTGGTAAAGATTAATCTGAGAACCTCTGCTAGAATCTACAGGATGTGATTTTTTTTTAAGCTCAAGCATATGACTAGCATAAATCCACCCACCCTCCACCACCATCCCCCAAGGTATACAGTTTGAGAGATGGGCCCAGAAAGAACCGAATGGGGGTATTTGATATTTCCAAGGGAACATTCAAGTTTCCTGGTCAAGTTCAGTCCCACGTAATGAAAAAGCTCAGAGTGTGTTTCCCTGTTTGGCCTGGCTTTCGTGGGGATTAACGAGCATGTTTTGTGTGTTCCTGTGTGCAATGGGTACCTGCTTAGAGCTGCAAGTGCTATCTCTGTCTTGAAATAAAAAGTAGCAGCCATTTGAGTGTCTGTGGCAGGAATGCTGCACACTCTATAAGCCACATCTTTATACATAAAATTAAATCACTGCGGGCCAGTTCTATAGCTTCAGGGAACGCTGGGAGGATACTGGGGACAGTCTCTCTCACACAGCTTTCTCCATAGATGTGGCTTCTCTCCTCCCTGGCCTTGTCTGATGACAGAACCCTCTTGGCAAGGCCTAGACCTTGTGTGGTGGGAAGTGAGGGCAGTTGGCCAATCAATCACTCAGGTTGGGACTGCTTGCTTTTCTTCCATGAGTCTACATCACCTTTTTTTCTTTTTGCCATCTGTGCTAAGAGTCGGCTGGTCAGCCTCTGAGGAGCTGCTCCCAGGTTGAAATCAATGGGGAGTGAAGCAGGGACAGAATGATGCAAAGCAAATGAGAAGCAGCTGCTGATGGGACCCGGGCACATGATAAATGCCTCACTGTCCAAGTGGCAGGGGTCCCATTGGCCCCTTCAAATAACAGGCTCTCAGCATTGCAATGTCCTCAAGGTCATCCAGGGGACTACATGACAGTCTGAAGCAAGACCTCAAAATTTTCCTAAAAGGTATTTACGTCAAGAAAGTAATAATTATTTCTTCCTGAAGTTCTCAACTTTGCAAAAGAAAAAGCCTTTTTTATTTTGAGGTGTTCTTAAACAGGCAAGGAAAGTGAAATGATTTGCCAAAGATGCCAGTAAGTCTGCTAGAGATTCAAGTGTTTTTACCTTTTCACATATTTTCTTTAAAGAAAAAAGATATCTTGTTTCTTTACAATACACTGTAGTTTGTCGTGTTTATGAGATTTATTTTCTTATTGGAATGGGGAAAGAGAGGCTTAGGGAATTTTTAAAACTCTACTTAAACAGTTTGGGCTATTAATTCTCATGAAGAGGAATATTTATTTAAATAGCTGATTCATTATACTACAACCTGGTGAATAAACATACCGAGGGCCTGAGTCTGGGTAGGAAGCACGGGGAATTAGTAATGAAAAGGATCGTGAGGAGGAGGGGCTCACAGTTGAGAAGCACCCAGGGTTCACAGTCATTATTCATTTAGTCCCAGCCTAGGTAAACACTGTGTCTCCATTTAACAGATGCAGAAACAGAGGCATGAGCACAGTAAGTAAATTGGTTTGAGTTCATACGGGTAATGACAGATAGATAACGTCAGGGACTAAACCCTGTGTTGGTCCAAGGAAAGACTCCTACACCACACAGTATGATGCAAAGAAAACTGCTTAGAGGGAGGGGTGAGGGAGCTGGAGTTTGCAGCCCAGCTCTGACACTGGTGGACTGTTTGGAGTTAGTACAGCCTTAAGAAAAATCGCTTGACTCACCTGGGCCTCAGTTTTCTGAGACATTAAGGTCCTTAACGTTAGGCAAGATACCAGACCACCACTTTTTTCCTGACAAATAACATTTTTCCTGCCTTAACGTGGTTTTTGTGTGTTTTTTATTTTTATTTTTAAATTACAGTGTATTTTCAATTCTGCCCTAATGTTTCAGCAGTTTCCAAAACCCCTCTTCCCTCCGTATCCGCTTTGGAGGGAGGAGTCCAATGGGGCACTGGGGTCTGGTCGGGGACAAAATAAGATCTAAAGGGGAACAAGTGTGCTTGGGTAGAAATGGGCTTTGGCAGGCTCAGCTCAAGCATTGCCCACTAATTAATTGAGTTGTAACTTAAAGACCAGGAAATGCACACATCTTTATGGTTCGATGGGGCTTGCCAATTGCATGCAAATGTGTAAACCACCACCCATATCAAGTCAAAAATAAACTTTTCAATACCCCAGTAAGTTCTCTTGTGCCTCTCTTAGTCAATTCCACCCCTTCCTTACCCAAGAAGCAACCACTGGTCTGATTTCTGTAACTGTGGATTAGTTTCACCTGTTCGAGAACTTGACATGTGTGGAATCACACGTGTGAGTCCATTTTCAATGCTAGAGGAACATCTCTGGCTCCAGGAAGTAGATGGCAAGTTACTTTCCTATTGACTGTGGAATCAGTGGTGCCGGGTGTATTCGGCAGGAGAGTGAAGGCCAGAGGGGATATCAATATTTGTTTCTCTTCCAAAGCGCTTCTTATAAATTGCTTGAAAACAGGACCTGGTTCTTTGATAGGGCCTACCAATCAAAGGTAGGTAGTGAACACATTACTAAATCACATTGATTTAATTAGGTGATTCTTTTACATCCTCTGCATTCACTCACTCACTTACACATTCATTCGTTCAACAGAAATGTATTATTGTCCAATGCTATGTGCCTGAGACTGTCCGGGTGGCAGGATCAGTTACAAATAAGATTTTCAGAGTTTGTGTCCTCTAAGGTTCACATTCTAGCTGGGGAGACAAACAATAAATGCCTTATGGTGGGATATATGGAACCGTTTGTCGGGGTGGGAGATGCAATGAAGAAATGGGGGCCAGAATACCCAGCTGCACACAGTGCCTACTTAGTAGGCAATTCATGTCACAATTAACCTGCTAGCATTTGCAAGACGCAGGGTCGATATTGCTCTTTTGACTGGAGCGTGAACCAGAATTTGAGTCTTGGACCACATTTCATTACTCATTACTTTATTTATTCATGGCCTACTATGTGCCAAGCATGGTTTGATACTCAGACAATACCAAAATAAATGAGACATGGATACTGTTCTCAAGTTTACTTTTTAGGAGTTACTGATCTCTGGCAAGTCCTTGCTTTTAAAACATCAACAACACTTTCTCCAATGTCTTCGTGCATTGAAAAAAGTTAGTGCATCTAATCCACATTTTGTTAAGCTTTCAGGAGTCACGCCTCAAGCCACTTTGCATGAGGGTCACTGCACAGCTTTTAAAGAGGTGTAAGGAACTCACTCTGCTAGACAAAGACTAAAAGACTGCTTTCCTGCCATGTTTCAGGACCTCACAAGTCTCTAGGTCAGTTCGCTGACAGCAGAGGCTTGAGAAAATAAACTGCACACTGGAAGGCTTACTTCTGGGATTTTGACAATTCCTCGAAAACACAGCATAACGTGTCCCAAGCTAATAAAATCAACACCCCCTCCCGCAGTACACACACTCTCGCTCTTTCTCTCAAGGTTAACCACTGCAGCCACCAGGGGACAAAGGTTTCAGATGTGTTCCCCAGATGAATGTTTGATACCACGGGACAGGACAGAGAAAGAACAATCAGCTCCTCTTTGGCCAAAACTTTCCCATTAGCGTGAATCAGAAATGTGCAGGCTCTGATTGCAGAATAAGTAAACAGGACATAATGGGTTTTCAATAAATGCGGCCCAGCCAGACTCCAAGTCTATTTGGAGAGGTTTATTTGACACGCAGAGCCAGCCGGGGGAATTGAGGACAGAAAGGTAAATGGAGTCGAGGTTCATGAGTGAAAACTGGTGAAAGGGCTGGGCTGCGACCACACCTGTAACTGCAAGCAGGTGAGACTATTCTGATTGCAACGACCTGAGAATCTTTAACAATACCTCTGTCTGAAAAATCCCAGTTTCATTGTCAGAATAATTAGAAGGAAACAGGATTTAGAAAGGTCATATACTTCTTTTGTTGGTTGGTTTTGTGAATGAAAGAAAGGAAAAGAAAGAACCCTGAAGCTGAGTGTTGTAAAGGGCCTAAAATCCCACACCTGGTTGAATGAGAACTTGACCTCGGATCATTTCTGAAGCCACTTGGTCCTTCATTTTTCTCCCATGTGTACAGCCGTAGAGCACAAACAGGGTACAAGCCAGTGGAAAGCATTTGGCATCTAGAAATTAAAAATGAATGGTTATGTTCTCATAGACTAAAGTGAGTCTTAATCATTTCTTTCTGATTTTAACCAGAAACAAATTCACTTGTGTACACTAGAACTTATTTTAACTTAGACTTAAAACAGTTGTAGACTCCAAAAAGTCATGAAAGACTGAGCCACTGAGAAAAAGAGAAAAGGCCCTAGTCCCGGATGAAACCCAGGGACCCCCTCCCTCCTCTGAAGCCTGGACCAGCTCCAGAACAGTCTGACCTTGGGAGCCTTGGTTAGCCTTTCTGCTTCCTGGGTATTAACTCTCCACTAACAAGTTAATAAAATAATCAACAAAGGACTGATACATTTAGAATACAATCCAAACATTTTTTTCCTCAGCACTTTGGAGTCCCGGGTCATGTTCCCAAGAAGTAGAGCCTGAGACCAAGATCCAAGCTCGTGATTTACCGGCGGGGGGGTGGGGGAGGAGTCCTCTTCAGGAAAATCATGTTACGGCAGCACGTTAGTCTGTTTGAGCTGCTATAACTAAGTACCATACACTGAGTGACTTTCACAGCAGAAATTTCTTTTCTCCAAGTTCTGGAGGCTGGAAGTCTGAAGATCAAGGTGTGGGCAAGGTTGGCTTCTCCTGAGGCCTCTCTCCTTAGTTTGCAGATGGCCGCATTTCGCCGCCTCCACACGTGGTTGTCCCTCTGCGCACAAGTTCGCCCGGACTCCCCTCTTTTTGTAAGGACGACAGTCAGAGTGGATGAGGGCCTGTTTTAACAGCCTCGCTTTAGCTCGGTGAGCTCTGCAAAGGCCCTGTCTGCAAACACAGTCCATGCTGAGGTACTGGGGGCTAG